>OENT01000332.1:0-126512 GCA_900239685.1 Rotaria macrura
TACAACATTTCTCAGAGGTAAGTCAAAAATAGTTCAAATTTTGACTTTAGAGAATTGTCGATATGGGGTCTACTACGAATTCAAGAAAGCCAGCATTTGTTAAAGTAATCAATTTTTTCGTACTTACAATGCAATGGCGTGGAATTTCCGGTACTTTGTTCTTGTTCGAAAATTTTCTGCTACGAAAGTTCAATGTCACAAAGATTTCGGTACACCATCCGGTTGATCTCTGTGTGATCTTTCAAATGAGACTAATTTCGAAAAATCCTAGAACGCTGATCCGACTAACATACCATATTGCCAAGGTCATTGTTTTGTGATGAGGCCTATACCAGCGGTCTCAACTATTAGATGATGAACAACTTTTATTAACATGAAAATGTAGCCCAACATCGATACTATTTATGGTGGAAAAATCTCTTCGATAGCTTTTCTTGTTGTTAAGAAAATAGAAATTTAGTGAAAAGTGTTGCTCTGAAAAGTACTCAAAATATAGCATACCCTTCATGCTTTCAACGTCTATTTCTCAAGAGTGGTTCATCTGATTGAGGTGAAATTTTCAGTTCATTCCAAAATATGTTTCCATTATTCACTGTGAAAATATCAAGCAGATTGCTGACAGTCAGTGCGCATCGTTGGTCGCGCGTTAGTTGCAATGCCTCGTAGACGCAGTTCATTTCTTGGCATATTTCTTCCGCTGTTTTACTGTGAAATATCATCGCGATTATAAGCGATCCCAGCGTGTAGTACAAATTTAAGATAAAATATTACTTGTGAACGGTGAATTCATTGACAAAACCGACTGTTTTGAAAATGAAAGCAATGATCTATGAACTGTCTAAGATTGTGATTTGAACGGTTATCATTCGCACTTTTTGAATTTTATTGCGAGATCGCTCTTAAGATGATTGTGCGATCGATGAAAGCGAATGACAAATTATTATTCGCGAATCAGACAAGCATATGACATATCGGACTTTGAAAACTTAGAATAAACGTTTCCGGACTCAAGAAGCACGGAAACCTATGGTTCAACATTGAAAACAGTTACGGAACCTTTTGGGGGTCATTCGAAAAACCGCAAATCGAGTTTCGAATGTTTAAAGAATAACTCTGATAGGTTTCTGAGAAAATGACTGTATTGCTTTGATTATTTACCAATGAATAGCTTAGAAGTAGAAAATACATATCTCTTCGAAACGAGTTTCGATTATGTGCCACATTTTATGACAGGTACCACTCTGAATTCGTTTTCTTTGAAAGTTTAGCATCGGAATGTTCTGTGTCGACATATGCATAATTTCCTAGGGATTCTTTGACAATTTTCACAATTTGAAGATAAAAAGACTCCTATTTTGACCGTCAGCGGTTGTAGCTCACATGCAACCACCTTGATTCTGATCTTTACATGTGAAAAGATTGGAAGCTTCTCGAGTATCATAGCTAATACTGAGGCTGGGTATGGATGTAGATATCTCACACATTTCTGCACGAACTATAGCTTCGATATTTATCAGAAAATATTTTCCGCTCTCAATTCAATTTTCTGTAGAAGACTTGATGTAGCTGTCTTCCTATATACCGGAGGGATGCCGGATCTGTCTGTCATTGTAACTTTGATTCTTCCGGATAACTTTATTTAATACTGACAGAGGTACATTCATCGATTACGACCACTAGATTCAATATCTAACGGTTATATTGCTGATTGTTCTACCGATATAAGCACCATTAGTTGGTACTAGCCATTATAGATTGGTATAGGTTGACATCGATCGATATGGAACAATATACACTTTATAAATCTTTGTATCGACTTTGTTAGAAACTTACCAGTTCCCTAGTAATAGTGAAAGAGTGATTCATCGCCAACGTTACTTTTCTTACGGTGCTACAGTTGGAATCAAAACCTTTATCACCAACTGAATCAATGATGGTTGTTTCATTATTCGATTAATTCCGATAAGATTTTTCCTAATGTTTATCAACATTATACGTTCGATTTTGGATAAAATCAATCTTGTTAATAAATATTACTTTATTGTCTCTCTTAGAGCAACCTTCTCGTTGTGACGTTGAAAACTTTTCGTCATCTGTAGCTTTTGTCTCTAGTGTTGTTAGCGAGTAATACCAACGTTCAGGCAAATGAAAAACGAAAGTTTTCATATTGGAATGAAGATTGTAACTTCAGATAATGTGAATCTCATATATATTTTAGTAGTAAAATAAATGCTTGATTTCACTTATCTCGTACAATGTACTTTATTTTGAATATTTACTAGGAAGAGCAAAGTCACATGGTGATCAGAATGATATGCTCGGAAAATGTCGCTAGGAAATATCGAATGATTGTTGCTTATGACTATTATTAATGGTGGGTAATTAATACCTCATGTAAAGGCAATAGAAGAGTTGAGCGAAAAGCTGCTATTTAAGCGAAATTCTTTTCTCTTGGTTGATGCTGTTGCAATGTGCAACGGATGTAACTCAAGCAAAATCTCTATCTATTGCAAAGTATGAATTGTTCATTCATAAAATTTTTACACGGAAACGAAAACCGTTTTGATCATATGCGTATCCAATATAATGCAGATTTATCGGGTTAGACCAAAAAAGCAAAAAAATGGTATTCGACGCCGTATGTATAGTCTTGGTGAACGATATTATGTTTATGGAATAATTAGACAAATTATCATTCACAGTTGCTACAGAGAAAAAATAACATATTATCAATTTTTTGTCTTTACTTGCATTTTTTTTCTTCTGGAACGTTAGCATTAAAACATACCCACGCCACGCAGTCATTCAAACGCTAAAACGGTGTTTAAATGCATTGAAGAAAAAAAAAGAAGAGAACAAGCGCTTTAGAGTTGTTTACTTCACAGGAAAAAGATAGGAACGCGTTCAAACGCGTGCGTCACGTCATAACGCGTTTTGACTCGTTAAATAGATGAATTTTTAGAAATGAATGCGATCGAGTCTTACGTTTTGGTATAGTTGATATAGATGATATAAGAAAAGATCAAATATCGATGTATTCTACGAGAAAAGAACATCAATGAAACTATAACAATTATTGAAGTAGCAGATTTATATATGACACAAACATTAGTAAGTGAATAGTATACATGTATTGTTGGCAGTCTAGCTGTGTTTAGTGAACCAGTAAGTTATTTTGTAGATGACTTTATATGAACTTATCTCCAAAAAAGAGAAGCGGAGCAGTTTAGAGACGAAGCTGTTGAAGGAAAATAATGAACTTATTTGCTTGCTGAGCACGAAGGATGAAAAGCTGTATGGGACTTAGTGTAATAGCAAAAGATGTCCGCAGCCTAGCTGACGAATTTCAAAAAAGTTTTTATTATTAAGTAGGAATAGTCAAAATGTTCAAGCACATTTCTATTTTTAATCAAAATTACATGAATTAGTCATCGCCGTAATCCACTCGTTGAAATTGTGCTCCAATAGATTAATGAATATCATACATCTTCAACGAAAAGATTCCAGAAAATGACGAGAACAGCATTTTTTCATGTTCAAAATTTTACTTTTCTCATGTTTAAAGTATAGAATATCTTGATCAGATGTCGCATGTCGATCACCACTACTGGCCTCAGGTTTTCACAAAACCATTCCATTCATCTTTTGAACAATTTAGGCGACCTATCCACACGACTTTATTTTCTCATAATCATACCTTGCACTTTATTCACATAAATTGATTCGACAGAAATATCTTTTTGTAGGAAAAGCTTTTTTTTTCAATAATTCTATTTTTCTTTTTTGTGCTTTTGAATGAATGGTATCGAAACAAACAGTTTTCGAGCAAAATTGCTCATTTTTAAGTCTTAACTTTTAATTTCTTTTGTTTTAGTCGAATAGAAAAATATCTTAAATCTTGCTGCTTTATTGAGTTCAACTTGAATATTAAAGTTAGCTTGGTAAATCTATCTTACATGAGTATGTTTGGCCGTTATTATTGAAAATGCATCGGGGCATTTAAATCACTCAACATCGTGAGTTTTAATACGTTTAGCTGTGAATGCGTTTAACTGACAATGATAATCCACGCAAACAGAAAAATGCTGTAAACACTGCTTTCACGGGTTAAATTTAAACATGAAAGAAATACATGCATTAAAACTCGTCTAAGTCACTAATTTAAGAATTGAACGCGTGAAAACGATAATTTTTTACTACCAACGCATTTTTACTGATTTAGTGAAAATATTGTATCTATGAGTACGTTAAAATCTGCACAATTAATAGATTTGACGATTGAATGCTTTTTAGCATGAACTAAACGTCTGTTTTAAAGCGTTGACGTGAAATGAATTTTGAGGATTATCTTTTGACATAACTCATTCACTTAATATACGTGTCCAAAGAAAAGTGCATTTAAATAAAAACACACGAGTATGACTCTATCATTTCTAAGTGGTCCCAATTTGATTAAATACTAAGTAAAAGCAGATTTTTGAACAGGGAGATATTTAAAACTAGCTCCAAATTGAAATGCAATGTTGTATATGGTTTTGCATGATCATCTATCCATGAAGTACCTGCAATGACTATGTTTATTTTATTTTTAATCTAGTATTGTCTGATGTTTACATCCACTAGTAAAGATGTCTATTTGTATTCGGAATCGATTAGGAATAGTTGCAGCTGTAGAAACTTTATTTTTAAAAATCATATCAAATTCACTTCTTTCCAATTAAGAACGGCATTCTTATCCGAACTCGAATTCATCATCATTCTCACGTAGAAAAAATCCCATTTTTTTCTATTGTCTATAATTAAAAACCGGCTAAACTGGTACCATTTCAATGACATTTCTAATCAAAATAATGGTACAAATTAATTAAACTTTCGAAAAATTGGTTTTCACGATGATCACGCTAAAACTTATCCATCTCAAACTTTAAGTTGAAAACTCGTTTGATTTTGTTTTTCCAAACTTCTCTTCTTCATGAAAAGCAATAACTAAAATACTAGATCAACCGCTAATATATATGTATCCACTTCGAGACCCGATCACATTCTATATCTATTTATGTACAAAAAAGGATAAATTATATTAAGAATCGATCAATCAGTTTCAATCGATCAAAACTGATCTTGATAGATTGCAATTCAAATAATGTTCCTAATAGTCTTATTAAAATTGACTAGCAATCGAATGATCCGATATAAATCGATTTTCAGAAATTGAACTGATTTTAATCATTATTTTATTTTGAAAAATTCGAAAACAGTTATTATCATTGATTTTAACCAAAAAGAAAATATATGAAACCAAATTTTTCTTGGTGTTTTTCACCTCGATCCCTTTTCACCATCAATGCAAGCTGTGCACGCAAATTATATTTAATATAAGAAGAAAATTTAATTCACTTAGAAATACGTATGTTTGGTCTAATCATTATTTGGCTGCCTCATAAGTATGAGTATGCCTCATCGAATCCACCCTGAAGAAAGTTCGAACTAATTAAAACGCGTAGAACTATGAACTCCGCGCTCTATCGTTGAAACAACTATGGAGAACGCCTTGAAACGTATGAATAAGTATTAATATTTTTGCGTTTTACGGCGTTTACTTTCTCAATTCGTTTAAACGGTTGACTGTTTTCTAATATAGAGTGCTGTGAAGTGTAAGTTTACAAAGCGTTAAAACGCGTTAAATCAGACATTTTTGTCTGTGTAAAATGCGTTGACAGAAGAAAAAGAGAACCTATGTTTCAACGCATTAATTTCGTAATTTTGACTGCTTGGGTTTATTGAAACATATCCCTCAAAAATCAGAAGGCTCTGAGGACTTCTCCACCATTTTTCATGTTCGTTTTCGTTTTATTCAACATGTTCCGCTTTGACTTTTGCATTATCAACCATAAAAGTATTTGCAACTGATATCAGGTTGAAAGAAAAATATCATGGTTGGAAAAAAGCAATCATGACTCATTTTATTTGTCTTTAGAAATTTCCAACGTGCAAATCCAAAGGAGAAAAACAAAACAAAAATGAAGTATTTTGTCAGCAAGGTTATAACAGTAACGTCTACTAACGGGAAGCCTGCTTCGTTCGAATACTTTGTTATGAACTAGTTCGATTCCTCACGTTTCATCCTACGTATGTTAATACCTATAACCTTGATTTAGGCAAGAGATATATGCATTCTTTTGTTTCTATTTATTCCCAGTCATTTTGGAATATTCTTAACAATATCAAATTATATAAAGCACATATATTGCTCCGTTGAAATTGTAACATAATGATAGACAATACCGACGAGTCAATAACAACGCAGAAAACATTTCGCTTCGCTTCAGGTCAAATTCTAACTCTTGATGAAGATCTGATCGAAAAAATCCCCTATTTATCTGCTATCGTGTCTTCTGCACCTTACTATGAAACAGCACGTGACGAATTTGGCCACTATAAATTGGATCCATCAATTGACTATAAACAGTTTTGTTTCGCCGTCGAATCACTTTCGTTTCATTCCATTCGACAGTTATTCACTCACCTACCTAAAGAAAATCATGTTATACCTATTATTGCTCTTCTCGATTTTCTTGGGATTGCACCGCAACCAGATCCAAGTTTACTTGAGGTCAATTCAACTTTCTTCTCAACTTTAGTATATAGACCTTTGGTACAAGGTTATGAGCAAATAATTAGGCCAGATGTTATTCAAGATATGGCTGTTCGATTTGCAATTGCAATCGCTAAAGAGAAATATGATTTCACTAGTGATGAAGTGATCGATCAAATATATTGGTTTGTAATGTTTATTTTAAGTGCTTTCCGACTATTTGGACCTCGCCTTCGTCATCATGTATACAGGATTGCTGAAAGTTGCTTTTCTATTTTCAAACCATTGTTATTAAAACCTTTCAACAAGCTTGTACTTCGAACCAAGACAGAGTCAGGAACCTTTCGTGCAACTACAAATCAGTATGACGTTGAACCAGACGAAGATAACAGAGACCACTGGAAGGAAATGCTCTATGAATCGTCCGTGAAGAAGTTTTTTTTCTCTGGTAGAAATTTCAAAAAACGGGAGAAATTAATTAGGGATCGATTCTATAAAGACTTTCGTAGACTCCATACTCGGTGGCCTTCGGCAGCACAAGGCCAAAGAGAAATTCTGGAGGTAGTCTATCGGCGTGTACTTGAGATTACGTATGAAAGTTTAAATAGTGAAATATGTCGACGGGGAGTAATGGAAATAAATAGACTCAACAGTTTATACAAAGCGACGAATGAAGACGGTCTTTTGTATCCATTATGGCGCGAAGAGTTACCAAAAGAAATATCTGATATATGGAAACGTGAATCGGTACAAAATGAAATACGGGAGCGTATCTTAGAAGAATTATCTGTATTAAAACCGAAATTAGAACAGAAACATAGTGAATTACTCACAAAAATACTAGAATATCAAGAAACTCACGATATATTACATGAATCTTCGACGTGGGATATATTCCATTTTCATTATTCGTATTTCACTCCACTCCATCGTTGTTATTCTTTTCAAATATGGCAAGAAGAAACTTCATGTTATGAGTTCGTACTCGATAAGTTACGTCAAAGATCAACTATACAGGAACAAATATATCGACATGTACTAAACTCATTACATTTTAACGCTTCAAAGCAGTTCACACAGTGGAAGAGTACGCAACATGACATATGTAAACTACGTAGTGAATTGTCGCCCTGTCTGCCAGTTAAAGCATTTCTTCCTCTTGTATCAAATAATGCCATGCATCGAAATTATCAAGTTCCAGTAAATAAACCTAAATCGTTGCAAAAACAACTTCGACCAAAATATACCACGCATAAATTTAGACTATTTCGACCATGATTATTTATTTCTAAGAAGATGTAAACGACATGGAATTGTTCATCGTACTTGTTTTGTCTATTTTCTAAAAAATACCTTTCCAATCGTTTTCTCTTCGAAGGAATAAAACCATTTTAATGAATTACTATTTGCTGTATTAGATTTCCGAATATCAATAGAATTTGCATTTATTTATCTGAATTCAGTTACGTCTAATATGAAAATACGTTTCCATGAAGAGCAATGCATTGTTCGCTGCATGAAAGAGACGATAGTATCTGTGATGGACACCGACGCTTGAACCGATGACACTTGGGCTGCGACAGTTGAGTCTCTCGACAATTGAGCTGCAAACTCTTGAGCCTACAGACTTTGGAGCCTTTTAAAAGCAGGTTAGATGTCTGTGTGGGTTTTCTCATTTCACCCACACCCACACCGTCACTGAAGGATATTCATTGTATTTCGTTTTCCAACATATTTCTGCTACAATATTTCCCATCGAAAAACCTGTTTCGAATATTCACTGAATGTTTGATATAGCTCCAAACGAGCTTTCATAATTTATAAAATAGTTTCGAATGTTAATTAATTTTACAAAGATATCACTTACTTTCGAATTTCTTGTTTCATTTTACTGTGGTACCCTTCAAGAAAATCAAAAACTTTCGATCTTCGATTTTCAGCCGGACATTTTGAGAACATAAAGATCACAAAAAGAAATGTTTATGGTGAAAATATGTGTTCTCTATAGTTTCCCCGAGGAATTATGGAGACACGAAAAATTAGTGGTATTGAATTCCCGCATATAATATGAGAACGTTGAATCCTTCACCATTTTTCATTGGTAAGTCGAAATTAGTTCGAATTTTGAATTTAGAGGATGTTCGGTATGCACAAGTCGATATTCTTGTCTGTATTCTTTCCATATTCTTTTTTTGCTTAGAAATCTGTCAAGATTCTTGTTCAATTTCTTCCATGTAAGATTCTTGTCAGATTTACAAGATCTTGTCAATCAGACAAGAATCCGGTAGACAGAATCTTAGATGGCTAGGCAAGAAAGCGCTAATCTGGAAAGAATCTTGCACTTCTTGAAATCCCTGACTGATTCTTTTTATTATAGTCTACGTTTTTTTTTCTCGACTAATCTGATCAGATTCTTATATTGTTTTTTGAATCAGTATGCGCCTATTATATTTAGATTTATCGTCATCATCGTTATTAATAGTAAAACGTTTTCACAATAAAACTTAAAAAAAGGGAGCGCTACAGTGGCACATTTCATTTCAAGATCTTAGACATATGACAAAAAATATACGATACTACAAGTAACGATAAAACAGAAATTGCGAACAAGAGCAGCTATGAAATCGTAATTTTAATTGATAAATGACAGTGTTTCAAGAAAATAAAATAAATCTATTGAAATATTCAGGAAATAATCACTACTAAGATTCTTCTTCGTGATTTTCATCATTTAGAGCCATAGGAAAAGCTCAATAAACCAATAAATTTCATCATAACATATTAATATGCATTTATCTTTACTGTGCAACGTATAGGAGTCGTCTAAATTTCAAGTTCTTATACATTTCATCGTGTTAACGGCTGAGAATTTTTTGAACGAATGCACGATATAATGAGTGTTAATGATTTATATATATCTTAAAAAATGGCTGAAAGATATTCCTCTTGAAATTCTTGTAAGACTCTTTATATTTTTCTTTCATCGATAGAAAGAGTCTAGGTTGAACTTCAAGACTGAAGAGAATCTTGACAGATTTCTCTGAAAAAAAGAATCTGGAAAGAATAGAGACAAGAATTTCGACTTATGTGGGCTCTAATTTGACATATAGAAAGCTAGCATTTGACAACAAAATCTACTTTCTCGTACTTAAAGCGCAATGACGTGGAATTTTCGGTACTTTGCTCTTCTTCGAAAATTTTCTGCTACCAAAGTTCAATATCATAAAGATTTCGGAACACCATCCGGTTGATCACTGTGTGATCTTTCAAATGAGACTAATTTCGAAAAATGCTAGAGTGCTGATCCGACTAATATACCATAATGCCAAAGCCATTGGTTTTGGATGAAGCCTACACCAGCGGTCTCAACTTTTAGATGATGAAGAACTTTCATTAACATGAAAATCTAGCCCAACATCGGTACTATTTATGGTGAAAAAATCTCTTCGATTTTTATCTTTGTTGTTAAGAAAATTAAAAGTTACTGAAAAGTGTTGCTCTGAAAAGTACTCAAAATATAGCATACCCTTTCATGCTTTCAACGTCTATTTCTCAAGAATGGTTCATCCGATTGAGCTGATAATTTCAGTCCATTCCTAACTATGTTTGGCCTATCTACTATGAAAATATCAGCCAGATTGGCGAAGGTCAGTGCGCATCCTTGGTCGTGGCTTCGGTGCAATTCATCGTAGAGGCAGTTCGTTTCTTGACATTTTCCTTCCGCTGTTTATTGTGAAATATCCTCGTGGTTATAAACAATCCAAGTGCGTGGTTCAAATGCAAGATAAAATATTACTTACTAACGGTGACTTCAGCATGAAAGGCGACTAATTACACAGTATTCGAAAATGAAAGTAATGATCTATGAACTGCAAGATGAACTGTCTAAGATTCTAAATTGAACTTTTATCATTTGCACTGTTTCAATTTTAGTGTCGAGATCGCTCTAAAGATGATTCTGTGATCGATGAAAGAGCTTCAAAGAGAACGACAAATCAGTTTTCGCGAATTAAACAACCACATAACATATCAGATAGTAAAAACTTAGAATGAACGATTCCGGGCTCAAGAAGTACGGAAACCTATGGTTCAACATTGAAAACTGCTGCAGAACCTTGCGGGGATCATTCGAAAAACTAAAAATCCGATTTCAAATGTTTGAAGATTAACTTTGATAGGTTTCTGAGAAAATAACTCTATTGCTTTGATTATTTACCGATGAATAGCTTAGAAGTAGAAAATACATATCTCTTCGAAACTCGTTTCGATTATTTGCCACATTTTATCACACGTACAACTCTGAATTCGTTTTCTTTGAAAGAATAAGCATCGAAATGTTCTGTGTAAACATATGCATGATTTTCTAGGGATCCTTTGTGAAGTTTCAGAATTTGAAGATAGAAAGACTCCTATTTTGCCCTTCAGCGGTTGTAGCTCATAAGGAACCAGGTTGATTCTGATCTTAACACGTAAAGGATTCGAAGCTTATCGTGTATCAAAGGTAATAATAAGGCTGGGTATGCACATTGATATCTCACACACTTCCGAATGCTCTGGCTTCTATATTTATCAGAAAATATTTTTCGTTCTTAATTTCAGTTTTCTGTAGTCGACTGGATGTAGTTCTCCTCCTTTACACCGGAGGAATGTCGGATCTGTCGGTCATTGTAACTTTGATTCTTCCATGCAACTTAATTTAATACTAACAGAGGTACATTCAACCATTACGACGACTAGATTCAACATGTAACGGTTACGCTGCTGATTGTTCTACAGATATAACCACCATTACTTGGTATTAGCGATTATACATTGGTAAAGGTGGAAATTGATCGATATGGAACAGTATAAACTTTGTAGCTGTTTCTATCGACTTGCGCTAGCTACCGGTTCAGTAGTAAAAGTGAAAGAGTGAATCATCGCCAACGTTACATTTCTAATGGTGCTACGGTTGAAATGAAAACTTTTATCGCCTCCTGATTCAACGATGTTTACTTCGTGATTTGATTAATTCTGATAAATTGTTTCCCAATGTTTCTCAACAGTATCCGTTTGATTTTGGATGCAATCAATTTATTTATTTAATATTACTTTATTTCCTCTCTTAGAACAACCTTCTCGTTGGGGCGTTGTAAATTGTTCGTCATCCGTAGCGTTTGTTTCTTGTGTTGTCATCGATTACTTATTATGTTCAGGCATATGAAAAACGAAATTTTTCAGATTAGAATGAAAACTGTAACTTTAGGTAATGTGACTCCCATATAAATTTTAGTAGCAAAATAAATGCCTGATATGATTCATCTCGTACAACCTACTTTATTTTGAATATTTACTAGGAAGAGCACAGTTACATGGTGATAAAAACGATGTCTGGGAAAACGTCGAAAGGAAATAGGGAAGTATTCTTCCTTTTTTATAATTGTACTAGTCCAGATTTTAAACCATTAGGAATGCGAGGCAACTAATACTTGATGTAAAGGAAATACGTAGAAGACTTGAGGAAAGAGCTTTTATTTGAGAGAAATTCTTTTGTCTTGCTTGAAGCTGTTGCATTTTTAACTGATGGAACTCAAGCAAAATCTCTATCCATTGCAAATCAGGAATTGATCATTCGTAAAATCTTCACAAGAAAACGAAAATCGATTTCATCAGATGCGTATTCAATATACTGTAGATTTATCGCTTTAGAGCAAAATAAGCGAAAGACATTGGTATTCGACGCCGTATATATAGTGTTAGTCAACGATATTATGTTAATGGAATAATTAGATAAATTATGATTCATAGGTGCAACAGAGAAAAATCACATATTATCAATTTTTTGTCTTTGCTTAAATTTTGTCTCTTCTAGAACGTTAGAACTACAACATATATTAAAAACATATCCCTCACAAATCAGAAGGCTCTGAGAATTTATCCATCATTTTTCATCTTCGTATTCTTTTTCTTTGAATTGTTCCATTTCGACTTTTGCATTGTCAACCATCAAAATATTTACGACGGATATCAGGATCAAAGAAAAATGTCATGGTTGAAAAAAAGTAATCATGACTCATTTTATTTGCCTTTAGAAATTTCCAACGTGCATATCCAAAGGAGAAAAACAAAACAAAAATGCAGTATTCTGTCAGCACGATACAATAGTAAAGTTTAGAAACGGGTAGTCTCTTTCGTTCGATCCCTCACGTTTCGTCAAACGTATGTTAATACCTATAACCTAAATTAACGAACAGATATATGCATTCTTTCGTTTCTTTTTATTCTTAGTCATTTTCGAATATTCTCAACAACATCAAATTATATAAAACAGATATATTGCTCCGTTGAAATTGTACCACAATGATCGACAATACCGACGAGTCAATAAAAACGGCTAAAACATTTCGCTTCGCTTCAGGTCAAATTCTAACTCTTGATGAAGATCAGATCGAAAAAATCCCGTATTTATCTGCTCTCGTGTCTTCTGCACCTTACTATGAAACAGCACGTGACGAATCGGGTCACTATCAATTGGATACATTTATTGACTATAAACAGTTTTGTTTCGCCCTCGAATCACTTTCGGTTCATTCTGTTCGACAGTTATTCACTCACCTACCTAAAGAAAATCATGTTATACCGATTATTGCTCTTCTCGATTTTCTTGGGATTGGACCGCAACCAGATCCGAGTTTACTTGAGGTCGATTCAGTTTTCTTCTCAACGTTAGTACATAGACCTTTGGTACAAGGTTATGAGCAAATAATTAGGCCAGATGTTATTCAAGATATGGCTGTTCGATTTGCAATTGCAATCGCTAAGGAGAAATATGATTTTACTAGTGATGAAGTGATCGATCAAATATATTGGTT
This sequence comes from Rotaria macrura, assembly GCA_900239685.1. Lineage (NCBI taxonomy): Eukaryota > Metazoa > Rotifera > Eurotatoria > Philodinida > Philodinidae > Rotaria > Rotaria macrura. The sequence continues at coordinate 13,447 of OENT01000332.1, forward strand.
TGTAATGTTTATTTTAAGCGCTTTCCGACTATTTGGACCTCGCCTTCGTTATCATGTATACAGGATTGCTAAAAATTGCTTTTCTATTTTCAAACCATTGTTATTAAAACCTTTCAACAAGCTTGTACTTCGAACCAAGACAGAGTCAGGAGCCTTTCGTTCAACTACAAATCAGTATGACGTTGAACCAGACGAAGATAACAGAGACCCCTGGAAGGAAATGCTCTATGAATCCTCACTGGAGGATTTAGACTACTTTTCTATACGTTTGGCTGTACACATGAAATCAATCAGATATCGAGGACATGAAGACTATTCTATAATTTCCCGTTTGCGGTCTCCACAAGAACAGCGCCAGGGGAAAATTCTGGATCCAGTCTATCGGCGTATACTTGAGAATACGTATAAAAGTTTAAATCATGAAATATGTCGACGGGGAGTAATAGAAATAAATAGACTTAACAGTTTATACAAAGCGACGAATGAAGATTTCAATGAAGATGGTCTTTTTCATCCATTTTGGCGCGAAGAGTTACCAAAAGAAATATCTGATATATGGAAACATGAATCGGTACAAAATGAAATACGGGAGCGTATCTTAGAAGAATTATCTGTATTAAAACCGAAATTAGAACAGAAACGTAGTGAATTACTCACAAAAATACGAGAATATCAAGAAACTTACGATATATTACATGAATGTACGGCGAGTGATATAATATATTTCCCTTTTCTCTCTGTCGCTGGACTGCATAGTCGTTATTCGTTTAAAATGTGGCAACGAGAAGCTTTGTGCTTTGAGTTCGTACTCGATAAATTACATCAAGGATCATCTATACACGAAGAAATATATCAACGTGTACTCAAGGCATTACATTTTACCGCTTTAGAGCAGCTCACACAGTGGAAGAGTACGCAACAAGACATATGTAAACTACGTGGTGAATTGTCGCCCTAGCTGCCAGTAAAAGCATTTCTTCCTCTTGTATCAAACAATGCCATGCATCGAAATTATCAAGTTCCTGTAAATAAACGTAAATCTTTGCAAAAACAACTTCGACAAAAATATACCACGCATCAATTTCGACCATGATTATGTATGTCTAAGAAGAATTAAACGACATGGAATTGTTCATCGTAGTTTTATGGTCTTTTTTCTAAAAATAATACGTTTCCAATTGTTTTCTTTTCGGAGGCATAAAACCTTTTTAATGAAGTACTATTTGTCGTATTGGATTTCAGAATATCAATACAATTTGAATTTATTTATCTGAATTCAGTTATGTCTAATCCGTAAATAAGTTTCTATGAAGAGCAAAGCATAGTTTTTACTGCATAGAAAAGACAATACCATCTGCGGCAGTGTGTGTGTGTGTGTGCGTAGTGGAGCGGGAAGAGAAGGGAGAGGCGGTGCTTATGGGATTTTTAATCACACCCACACCGACCCTATTTTATAATTGATTCAAAATCTTCCATCAGTCTTTAGGATCAGACCATGGTTCATTCTTTTAACTATTTCGTTGATTTCCTTACGAAATCCCAAAAGAGATGTTTTATCTCCCCGAAATCAAAAGAAATCATACAACCGTGAGGAATTAGAATGAGTACCGTTGGCATACGTTCTAGTTAAATAGATTTAAGCATGAAATCATCACTCGTAAGTAGAATCAAATAGATGACAAATGTTTAGAAAGATTCATGTTTAAGTTTAGTAAACGATTTGAAATGAATTTTCAGAAAAATTCATTATTATCAGGGTAATCTATTTTGCCTTATACGACCGTCTGCTCTATAAGGCAAATAGGATAGGATAAAAACAATAAAATTCACAATCCTGAAACCAGGACATCAAATTCCCCTGAATGAGTCACCATTTTTGGTCTTTATTCTACTGATAGAAAATAGTTGATAGCCAATAGAAAAATATCAAATCTGTCGGCGAAACATGGATTGAACGACATGTGAACAGGGATACCTTATGAAAACGTATCATGTAGCTTTAGAACAGATTAAAATTCTTGATAATGAAAACAATTTACGAGAGCAAAATATTTTGCTCTGTTCTGGTCATCTTATAGGGAGCAAAAACTAGGACGAAAAGATTTCGTTGTTCAACAGGGCAGAGTAGGACAGGCCAACATGACAGTTCCATTCTGATGACTGTCTCATATTAGATCTTTGCAGCTATGCCATTGATTTTGATTCTCCTTTATTGCTCACTTTTTCAATGAATCGTTTCAGAGTAACTATTAAGTAAAACATAAGCATCTTGCCAGTTTTTCAAATTTTTGAATATTCAAAATCATGTTTTTAATCGTTAGCAATCATTCAGTTTCTTAACCCATTGATTTTACAATTTCATGCTTTCTGCATTCAAGAATATATAGTTCTTCACGTCGTCGATATGCACAACCAAGTTCGAATTTTTTTTCATGACCTATTAAAATCATGTTGGCCTGCCTTTCATGCATCTGGAATGATCGCTAACAGTATTTTCAGCTCATTTCTAGTTAACAGTCGGCATGTATGAGCGTACAGATCTTTCGATCAGGAATATCGATGTATCTTCATTTTCAACTTCTATAATAATATGTAGCGTTCAAGTAGTTCAACTTTTTCTTCGCCACCGAAATCTAACAACGCATGCTTTGAAAAATTATTGCATAGAAAAGGGGATAAAATCAAATACAAACATGACATGTAATCCTAAGTTGGAAAAACTATTTTCATTTTTTCTAGCAGACATTACGGTCTTATATTGAGTAACGATCATAAAGTGAAAAGCGTCTGTCCTCTGATTCTAAGAAAATAGTTCTTTTCGCCATTTGCCTGCTGTCTTTCTTTTCTCTTTGTCATTTGTCTGTATGGAAGTCGTGGAGTAAACGTTTTTCTTTCTCACAAAACCATGTGTAAATGTACTAGTATGGAGAAAGGAGTCGATGTCAGCAACGAATATGCCAGAGAAACAAACAACAACTGATAGTCTTCAGTTGTTTCTATCAAATAAGACGTGCTGTTATGTTACCTCACATAATATTTGCAATCGTTTTTCCTTGTCTCATCCAAGCAACAAGTATTCCTGATGATATCAAAAAGAAATTAGCAGAGCTCAATACAACTATCAGTGATCGATCATGTCATTTCTACGTAGAATTTGAAAAATTAATGCCATGTGGTGTGAATGGTTATGTACTTCGCTTTGGTCATCATTACTGTCGAATTTATTTGAAACATAGAGATGAATTTTATGATCGAGCTTGGCAAGATGCTAATCGTCGTTGTTTACAGACGAAAATGTATGACTTTGGCTGTAAGCAAGACAATTATCCATCATGTAAAACAATTGAAAAATTCGGTTTTGATTCTCATCCAAAATGTTATCAAAAACCAGATGAAACTAGACCAGAGCTTACGTTCTGTAAAATTCCTTTCATGGACAAAATAAAAATTATTGTCATGGCTATGAATGGTGCTCTTTTACAACTCCTTCGCGGTGCTTATGCTCTCAAATTTTGTTTGTAGAGAGATCTTTTTATTTTTCATATAAATCATTAGATCTAAATTTTAATAACTTATCTTTCAAATTCAAATACTTCAATCATACGTGAGTGATGAATTCAACGGAACGTGAAAATCATCAAGTTTTGTCATCGAAAATCGTTCATATAGGAAGTTTAAAATTCTCTTTACAAAACTATGAAACACGACATTTAATTAATTGTGCATCATATTTTCATATTTAACAACATGAAAAAAATAGAAACACCACAGAAAACATTCATTCTACAAGCTAATAATTTCTATTACGAAAGGAATAAAATAATTTTTTTGCTTTTTAATTTTCGTTTAAACTCTGACATACCATGCTTTGTCCACCGTTAGTAAGTATGACTAACAATCTTAAATTATTCGACTATCGAAATGATGAGGGTATAAGAAGTTCGATTGGATGCACTATGTTTGGAGAGAATTTAACTTTATAATAATCGAAATAGAATTTCTCATGAATGAATTTATTCTAATTGAAGTTCAAAATGAATCATTCGTTTGTACAGACAAATTTTGGTTATTAAATGAAATGAAAACAAAAACAAAAAGGTGCACATCAAAAATAAAACAATACTATTATAGTTAGTGACAGACACAATTTTATATACATATATTTTAGACCAATTGAATGGTTCCTATCTTCCGTATAGATTTTCATCAGAAAATCGAGATGATAACCAACTATTGGCTTTGTGATATAAACAACAGAGAGTACGAATTGAAAAAGAACTTCTAATTATGTCATCCGATTTCCAAATCAATGAAAAAAGCATACAATATTTATTTTTCTACTATGAATTTACATTGGAATGATCGGTATATTGATTGAGAAATTATTTCCGAACGTATCGTTTAAGAATAACTCCAAATTTTACGAATGAACATGAGTCAACGTTTTGTTTTATCACACTGTCTTTCTTCTTTTTATGTACTCAAAAAGTGAGTACACTCTAGAATCGGTAAGTGTGTCCGGCCGTTAACTCTTTACAAGTACATTCGATTGAGCTGAAATTTTGTGCACAGAGTTGTCTGATGAATATCTCGGTCGAGTTCGAAGATGAGAAGGATCCGGCAAGAAATTGCTGAGTTATGGAAAAAATTGTCATTTTTCACCAAACCATCCCTGAGGTGGGGTACAGGGATTTTTTCAAAAACAAACTTTTTTCTCAGAATTATCTACAACGTATGTAAAGTGACTCAGTTTTTAACGCTGATTCCGAATCTGATATTAGTTTTGAACCAAATCGAGCTTTCTAAAAGAACATCGCCAAAAAAAAGGTCTCGAAATACACAAAAACTGCATCTAGAAACTAAATTGCCTAGATATGTCTCAGTTGGCCAGTAGTGTTGGGATTTCCCAAATACCTGGTTCTGTAGCTATTTAAAAGGACTATCGAAAGGTAAAAACCCGAAGTCAATAGATATTAATATTGACCAAACCATCCCTGAGGGGTGGTACAGGGATTTTTTCAAAAAATCTTTTTTCTCAGAATTATCCACAACGTATATAAATTGACTCAGTTTTTAACGCTGATTCCGAATCTGATATTAGTTTTGAACCAAATCGCAGCTTTCTAACAAAACATTGGCTGCAAAAAGGTTTCAAATGCACAAAAACTGCATCTAGAAACGAAATTGCCTAGATATGTCTGAGATGATCAGTAGTTTTGTAGTTTCCCAAAAATGTTTACCAAGATACTTCATCCGTGCACACATTCTAGAATGACTGATTTGTCTCATTCACTTTTTGAAGTACACATAACTGTCGGACATAAGTCCGAAGTTTTCACATTTATTTTTACTTGAATTAAATCAAGAATTTCTCTACGCATGAAACTCTTAAACCATAAACGACAAAGAATTCAGTTCAATCGAGTTTTCTGAACTAGTATACAATACAGAATATTTCTGATGAACTATCGAAACCGTGGAACAAGTTCTTAGTATGATATGAGATTTTTCTTGATTGTTACAAATGAAGGTTAACATCAAAATTTGAGCATTCAACTGAATAACTCAGTTTTCATTGTCTTCATACTTCATCAACAATAGACATCGATTTCTCTTTTGAAGTATACAACGATAAGAATCGGTTGATTCAATCTAGCCCGATATTGGCTTCTGTAAGCTAGAAACTAAATCGATACTATTTCTGAAATGATGAAATTCTTCATCGACAAATAATTATAGTTTTATTAATTTATTCTCAGAAAACTAATGGTTCATTTCAAGTATTAGCCAGTTTATGATGATAAGTATTTTGAAGAAAGAAAAAGAAAAACGTAAACTGCTGTCCCCAACAGTACTGTCTAAATTCTAACCGTGTTTTCGATATTTATCTATTCATCTTGTGGAAGATATCTTTCTAGAACTCCTTGTTTGTTCTTGAATTGCTTCAAATTTTCTCTTCAAAAAAAAGAAAAAAGACTTTCAATTTTCTAGTACATTTTTCTTTAAACAGTATCATAAAATTAGAATTCATTCATTTATTCATCTTATATATATATATATATACAAATAACATTCTTCGAAAAGAAAAAAAGAAAAAAGAAATCTGACATGATACAATCCAATTTCATATAATTATTGTGTATTGTTTTGAGAATGATGCATTGACGCAAAATGGTGAAGTGTTTCATTGAGAAAATTGATTTGTGCAAATGTTCGAATAAAAGTATGTTCAAAGACATTGGGTATAGTCAAGCGTTGTTGCCGATCATATTTAAGTAAATGATTTATAAAATGACCGGCATCAGAGTTTAGAAACTCAGGCAGTATATAGTCACATGACAAAATACGTTTTTTTGTCGCAGTTACATTAGGATCATAAAAAGGTGTCGTACCAACCAATAATTCATATGTTATTATACCTAAACTCCACAAATCAGCTGATTCTTCATATGGCATAGGTAATTTTGTTGTTGTTGAATCAGTCGATGAGCATGATAAATCATCAAGATTAACGTCTTCATTTTCAATTACCTCAGGCGCCATATAATCCATCGTACCAATGTATTGTGTTCGTCTTGAACTTGGACAATGAAGAGCAAGACCAAAATCAGCTAATTTAATTTCATGAAATTGTCCTAAAAGTATATTTTCTGGTTTTAAATCACGATGCATGATTTTTAAACGATGACAATAATTTAATGCATCAGCTATTTGATGTATAAATGTTGCCGTTCTTGTATTATCTAAACGTTGATGATGTTTTAAATATGAAGCTAACGTATCATTCGCTGCATATTCAAGTATAACATATATACGACTCGAATCATAGAAAAAATCATACATGCGTAAAATATGTTTATGAAATAGACGCATATGAATTTCAAGTTCACGTATCAGTTGATGTTCTTGTTGATATTGTCGAATGATCGATTTCTAAAAGATAAACACATGTTGAAATTATTTTTTATTCAATTTTGGAAATAGATTGAAACATTTATCAATAAATACCTTGATTACTTTGAGAGCACAAAGAAAGCCTGTCTTTTTTTCTTCGACAAGAATAACAGTAGAATAAGAACCTTCACCCAATCGTCGACCAATGTTAAAATCGTCAAGAGACCATTTTTTCGTACGTTTTTCATTTTGTTCTTGTTGTTGAGTTTTAAGTTGATATGGTGTAACAATATTGGACACATCCATGGAAACATGATGTGATGATGGTGATTTTAGTATTTCTTCAGGCAATATATATGAACCTTTTTGAATATTAGGTGTTGATCGCATTGGCGTCGAAGATGACGCATTTTTTATCATCATTTCTAAATATAATGCATATATTCTTTTAGTAGACAGTCAATATCAAGAATGAGAAAAATGCTCTTGTTCCAAACGATAACATTATGTTAACATTCGTCATTGATTAAGAGCAAATATTTCTATCTTTATTTTTTTCTGTCTTGAGCTTTTTTCTTTCTCGTTTTATGGATGTTCAAAAATAATTAGTGTTTTTCTTACAAAAAACAAAAACAAAATGTGCACAGCATCACATGGTGTATGAGAAGAAGAAAAAAAAAACTGTAAATGATGTCAAAAATAAGGGAAAAAAGCATACCGACATCGATAGTACCATACAGAAAACAAATATTGATATGCAAAGAAATATAGAATGGAGATTATTTCAGAGAATAAAAAAAAGAGAAAGAAGCGAACTAAGATCGAGAGCGAAAGAGATAGACGAAAATAATAAAAATTCGTCAAATAAAAAAAGAAACCCATGGAATAGAATCAAAATAGAATAGGTTTGTCACGCGTTTGTTCGATAACATAACTTGTAAATCGTTTCAGAAAACGAGGATATTCACGTTTAGCCACACTTAATTAAAATAAAGCAATATACAGATATTAACAATAGCAAAGTCCAATCAAAACTTACCTTCTCAATGCAGCACTCGGTACCCATCCACCAGGATTGACTACAATAGAATAAAACGAACTAGTCATGTCGTATAGTTATTTTATTGTTTGTTTTAAGATTATATGTGAGTGAATTTTGCTGCCATTGTACGATGTGAAGAAAAAAAAATAATAGTGAACAGAGAAGTAAATGGATATGTGCATTGGATAGAGCATAGTTTGTTGTAGATTTGCAAATAAATTAACATCTCTTTGTATTTGAAAGGTCATTGACTTCATAAGCAAAAGAGAATTGTTTACGTGAAGCTTTTTAATATTATTTTCCTATATCTATCAAATCATTTTGAAAAGTAACGTCACGCAGGCATCCTAGTTTTGTTCGAAATTTCTTATCGAAAATTTTCGATTGTAACAGTTTTAGTTGAAGTTTTCGACGATATTTTTGAGTTTTAGATTTGCAAATTATGAGAGTCAATTAGCATGAGATCATTTACGTTTCTTATGAACTATAGATGTTTTACATAATAGTAAAATAAAATAAATTAAGATCTAATGGTCATTTGACGTATTAAGGATCGTCACAAATACATAAAAAGTATTTCTTAATTGAAATAAATCAATGCTAGTCTTCTTTCTACGTAAGATATGGCATATTTTTATATATGCCGTGACATTTTTTGAGTAAAATATTGTTTTCTTCACTATGGGCTGAAATTTTTACCGTTGACCTAGCACACAACTGATAAAAAGATCGTTGACTGATTTCTTATTGTTAACGAGAAATCAAAAAGTTACAGTACAAAAATTTGTCGTGACATAAAATGGTCAAAATGTATGTTTAGACATAATTGCAAGATTTTATGAGAAAATCGATAGCGAAGTTTTCATCAATTTATATTATCAGAAAGAGCAAGTTTATAGCTACTATCTAACACAGAAATTCTTTTGATCCAGTCAGAGAAATATTCGATATAGAAGAACTTTTCTCCGACATGTGCCGTCCAACAACTACCGTTTTGCTCTTATCTCTTTCATAACTCCTAAACTATGAAGCCAAGAAAGCTGATATTTATATGGTAAGTGTGACAGACTAAATGCAACATTTGATAAAACAATTGCCGAAATCGGTTCATTAAGACTTGAGATATAAGCTTTTTCGTGCTTCCAGAACAACCGTACAATAGCAGCGAAATACCACTCATGTATTTCGTTGATAGTAGTCGTATAGCTTAATTCAAATTAGCCTTTGTTTTTATTTCATGAGTACGTGTAATCCTACACGATATGCTTGATCAGCAAATACATGTACAAACTGTATTTCTAGACAAGATAAAAATGTAAAACATTCGACAAGAATTTTAAACAAGTCATTCGAAAATATTTGAGTACGCTGTCATGTTCATTTGACTTATGTATAGAAATTTAATATGGCCTTATTTCTTTGACTACACCGAATAGGATTGTTGACACTTTTCAGTGATGAGATGAACTAAGGATTCATGAAAAAATATCTGATTTTGCTGACTGATAACAGACAACAACTTAAAATGTACCTGAGTCGATTCCTTCGACTACAATACAGTATGAGAATAGACAATTCGATATGTGAATCAATTCACGTAGCAGTAGCATTTAGCATATTAAAATTCAAGTTTCTATCATAAGTCATCAAATTCGTTGTCTACATTTTATGAAACACCACCTGAAAGGAGTGTTGAAGTGTTTAGGGTAGAAATTTGGACCCCCCCCCCCCCCCCCACAGACCGTTACCGACAGGTAATTCCCCCGTCACAGACAGGTGGTTCCACCATCACAGACCGTTACCGATAGGTGGTTTCACGACCACAGACCGTTACCGAGAGGATTGAAGACCGTCGCACAAGTGATAGATGGCCCCCAATGGCGTCACGGAACGTCATCGATCTATGGTACAGGATTACTGAATATATGTCACTAATTTCTGATGAGAGTCAATTAGCTCCTTCTTTATTTCAGATCTAGTAGGTCAGTGAGAAATCATGAGTAAATGGCTAGCAGGGTTCATGAAAGAAAGCAAGATTTCTGTGACTGATAAAATCAATTACATTGTGTTTCACATTTTTAATCCTGTAAGGGATTGTGCTAACAGCTTTCTTCATCTATTAGTATTACAACATATATATATATATATATGTAATAATAACTTTTTATATTTTCACATGTGACACTAATTTTTCGAACGTAGATACAATAGGATTATGAAAGAAAATCTTTTTACCTACTACAACTTGAAAGTGTCACTGTTTTGATGTTTACGTATCTGTATGTCAATGACACTATATTCAGAACAGTAGAAAAAATTCTACAGACTATCAATGCATTCGTATTTTTGAAAACTCAATTTTTATCGACAACATTCCTTATCACTAGAGTTAAGTGTAGAATTCAGTTAATATTGAGCACAACTAAACGAGATAGGATAGAAGTTTTTTTTATTTTAATTGAAATTCTCGTTTTCAATCCTTAAAATCTTTTAATCTATAACTACGATTGGTAACGATTAATTTTCGATGCAGTGTAATCCACTAATAAATTCTAATTTTTTCAGTTTTACTCATGTTCTTAATCAATACTTTCGGTTCCGATACATTATAAGATTGCTTTTTATTGAGACGAAATTCAGTATCTATTGAATCAATTGAAATTTCTTACTTATCTATTTTCATTTCTATTATATTTTTTGCAGAAACAAAAGTAACAAACAAGACAATCGAGTGTAAGACATGTCGTAAGTATAACTACACTCGATTTAACATTGTTCTCAACTGATCGAACAATGTATTGTTTTTTTTCTCTCTAAAACTAACTTCGATTTCGTCACTATTTGGCAGACTATGATAACAGAACGAAAATTCGAAACATTAGTAATTCAATATGCATCTCACGAAACATGTGATAAAAACAAAATAACCCAGTAAGTCTCAAGAGTGTTTGTCGTTTTCATCCCGCATTTAGCATTGAAGGTCATGGTATACTGAAACAAAAATACTTGTGCTCTAGACAGGTTTCAATGGTTTTTTTTATAGTGTTTCAAATGTAGGAATGACTAATGCAAAGATATACATAGCTCTAACCGAATTAAAAATAATTGAATGATGACTTATGTCGGTCAAACGAATTGCTTATAGAAGTATTTAGTAGCAGAAAACAATTCTCTCGATTGTAACTACCACTACAATTGGTTAAATCATGAATATTTTTCTTTTTTTATCTTAGTTTGTTTTTAAAATTACTTCTATTCATTTTTTCTTCGCTTATTCTGATATTACTCTTAAATAGAATTGAATTACATTAATACCATAAAAGTCAAAGTAGAATATATGATTGACTAATAGAATTAGATCGAATTCGTTTTCTACTGTCATCATTCTAGATCAAAACTAGTACATTTCCATAACTCGAAATACATCCTCAAAACTTTGAAATATAAATTGAACGATAAAACGTATCACATGTAGAAACAAGATCTTACCAAATGCGACATAAGTCAGTTTGCATTGAATATTTTCTCGTTTAATATCTTTTGGATTTAACGGTGGTTCGTGTATGATAGTTTCGCATATCAATGCAACATTGGCAACAAGACGAACTTGTGGTGGTTTTATCTAATTGTAGTAGATAAACATTCGACATGTAAAATGAAAATACTCATATGTCTGCTTACAGGTGCAAGAGGATGTGGAGTTGTATGATTAACAACAAGCCATGTTGGTTGATCTTCATCGGAATTCGATATGGAACGTGAATGAGACCAAAAACATGAATCACGTTGAGCTGCTGGCCATACGCGTTTATGCATTTGAAAAAAAATAACTGTTTCTTCATCTAATACTTCAATAATTTTCGTTGAATCGAGTGTTGCTAAAAGTTCAAAATCAAGTTTCATATCAAGAAAAACAATTGTATCAAAAGAATTCTTGTAATTTACTTTCCCATTCCATACGATATTGATATTCCCAGAAATAATGACAAATTTCGTGGCCAGTAACACCCTTTTAGAAATTTCTACATTAGTTTTGCTTATTTAAAGACGAATTTATTTACTCGAATCGAATGAAAGATTTTCAATGGATCAACAACGATTCCGTCTTCTTCAACTTCACGTCGAAAGACTTTCATTTCACCTTCTTGATGTATTAAATCCCAACCATCACAGGTTTGCTCACGAACATATCTCAAATGATCTTGAACAACACGTTCAACCTAACATAGTTAGATTTATAACAAACAAGTTGAATAAAATATTTAACTTACGTCAGCAGCTAATCGATGTTTGCCTTTGCTGGGTAGAGATTCGTCGTTTGTTGTTGGAACAATTGGAGCATTGCTATTGGCTGTAGAAAGAGGTTTCGTTGAATCTAATGCTATTGAACCTTTGGATTTTCTAGTTGCTGTTCGGTGTTCGGTGGAAGATTTTGCCGATGTCGAAAACAATCTCCCCTTAAAATGAATGAATGAAAGAATTAGAAAAACATTGTTTTTAGTTATGTCGATATAGAAAGAATTAAATTTTGGTAGTATATTCATTGCGGACCTTAGTTGATGATTGTGAATTTTGTTTTTCGTATAAATTTTCCAAAGGAATTACTTCAAAACAATCATTACGAATACTGTTTGTAGAGGATGGTGTTTCAAAATTATCATCGCTTATACTATGAATAGCGACAGCCGAAAGGGAAGAAGCAGAAGCACAAGATGATGATGATGAAGAAATATTCGATACATTCGATGTTGAAAGAAATTTAAGTTGTTGATAAGATGGTCGTAAACCGCCAACATGATTCGATGGTGACGAAAAAGATGAAACGAATGATGCTACAGAGGTAACCGTTGTTGGATTTGACGAAGCAGGGATAAATGTATACGATGGTGGAATATAAAAGGACTTTTTCACTGATTCCATTGAAGCGTTTTTTTTTTGTTTATTCTTTTATCGTCGTTAGACAATTTCGTATCCCGCAGATTGTGTGTATATTTGAGAAGTGACTGTAGTTAACACTTACAGAGAGAGAGTGTGTGTGTGTATATGGAGAAAGAATGAATTTAGTACTTTTTTTTTTTACTGTTGACTTATCTTCTTCTTCTTTCGATTGTACTGAAAGTGCATGTGATCATTATATATGCGGATACAGTTTCTGTAGCGTATCATCGTCGTTCATAGTGATGCAATCATACGAGCCGAAGAATGAAAAAGAAGTGATGAGGACAAAAAGAAATAAAAAAAAAATAGTCTAAGAGATGGTGTAACATTCTTTCCACGTCATCAGGTGAGTTCATAGAAGTAATAAATGGCAGAGAATTGCATTAGTCTAGCTTCGTTTGTTGTACATGTATTTTCTTTTTACATAGTCTATTCTTAGTCCTATCAAGAGTGAGTAATTTTGAATGAATAATAAATTTAAAAAAAAAAAAGTCAAAGAACAAAACAAATGACTCACTGAACGTTGTAAATCATCATTTTCACGATCAATTCGATCGAGTGATTGGTCAAGTGCATCGAAAAATTCATCTTCTCTTAACGTACTATACGGACCTTCCTTTATAATGAAACATAAAATAATAGAATGCATACATCTATTTCATTATCGTATTTAATTTACTTCAGCATCAGGTGAACCAAGTGCTGGAATTTTTTGTTTAACTATATTAGCATATAAATTTTGAAATCGTTTTCGACGTTCTAATTCCTATTCATATAGAAGTATGTATTGAAACATAATGTTAATTTTATTCTATGTTTTTGAATACTTTTTCAAATTTTTTTTTCCATATCTCTTCACGTTTTTGCATTAATTCAATACAAAATGTTAAATTATGTATGACACCATCAGTAGTTGCTTTAAATGTTAAAGCTAGATAATTGTACGATAAACAACATATATGTTAATCATTACAAATTCACATGTAGAAACAAACCTTCGCCTTTGAAATCAACAGCCATATCTGCATGATCAACAAGTGCTAAACGATCAACTTCTAAAAATGAATTAAATAAATCAATATGAATCTTTGATTGATTATGAAGAATTTACTTGGTTCCGATATTGGAAGTGTTACAGCTTCATCATTTGATGTCGATGTAGCATGATTTTTATCTATTGATTCTTCAAAATCTAAATCGCCGACATTCTCATCTAAATAGATATTATTTTTTTTATCGTTTCTTTTTGTTATATAATAAAATTGATTTAACTAACATTCTTTTTGGTACGGTTCAAAACCTTTTGTAACAGCATTTGCGCATGCATCGAAATAAGTTTGTAATGTCGAAACTTGTTGTGAAAGTAATTCACGATATGTTTCTAATTCACTTAGTTTTATTTTAAGACCACGATCTTTCTATACAAAAATAAAAGAATTAGAATGCGTAAGGAACAAAATTACAGTTATTTAAGGTTTTTCTTAATACGTGCAACGATCAGACAAAGACCTCTAGTGAGTACTCAACTTCTTTTCTTTTCGTTCAAAGATTGTGTCGAATTTCAAATCAGAACATTTGACAAACCAATGTTTTCATAGTATGGATAGACTTTAAAAAATTTTTCCTAATATCAACACTTCGTATGTTTACTTGGTAGACAGATCACGAAGTACATAATCTAAGATTTGAAAGAAAAATCTGTTGATTTCAAGTTTTACAAATAAAATTTTGCTACATCGAGAGTCTACATTTCAATAGCAAAATGCTTTTGTATCATTCGTTTATAGTTTCTCATGTAAACATAGTCATAATGGAAAAGAATGATCGAATCGATTGCTTGAAAGAATTCGTTTTAAAACAAATAATATAGTTACTCTAAATGAACCCGTCGAAGCAACACTAGCACTGGCTGTCGATGCCAATGATCCAAGACTTGGATGACGTCTTAAACTTGTTTCACTTCCATAACCAGATTCACTTTTACACAATTGTTTATGATCTTCTAAAGCTTGCATCCATCGTTCACGATCCTCAGAATTTTGAGCACGTAAATACCAAACTGAATCACTGACACGTATATCAAATCGACAATCGTCAAATTCATGAGGCTAGAAGATATATAAAAATTCTTGAAAAAATAAAAATAAAACTCACTAAACAAAATCACATGATACTAAATCAACATACAGATTTGACAACTTCATTTCATAGCAAGTTGTCCAAAAAATTCGATTACATTATTTTAAATTCTATTTATTATTAGTTACTTTCGGCAACCAGTTGAATACCTATCGAGAGTAGAGTTGAAAACAAGACTTGACAATGATTGTTCATTCAATGTTAAAACTATTTGACTCAATAAAATAAATGAAA
This sequence comes from Rotaria macrura, assembly GCA_900239685.1. Classification (NCBI taxonomy): domain Eukaryota; kingdom Metazoa; phylum Rotifera; class Eurotatoria; order Philodinida; family Philodinidae; genus Rotaria; species Rotaria macrura. Next base: position 28,694 of record OENT01000332.1, read on the forward strand.
CAATTTCTTCTTTGTTCACGTTAAAATTATTGGAATTTAATAGGAACAAATTTGTGAAGTTCAGTTAGACTTTTTATTACTAGGATGTCAAGAGATATTCCATAGCTCGAACATGAAATTATAGTGTTAACTCGCTTGCATGACTATTCATCACTGATTATTTCCATGTATGAATACTATGAAAAATCATCAGAATAATAATAATCATCGATGAACATTCTATGAATTTGATATTGACATTTTATATTTAATTTAAGTTAACAGATATAATCGTGAATTTCAATAATTATACTCTCACCTGAATGACAGTTTGTCTGACAGAAAGTGCTCCACGACAACCAAGAGTAATATCAAATTCATTTTTATAATAATTTAAGAATCCATGACTTAATATGAGGTATCTTTCTTGCCAACCATGCAAATAATTTGTCCATTTAAAAAGTCTTCCTTGAAATTCACCATTTCGAAATGATCCGCCAATGGTTTTTTCATCTTCGAGTGATTCTTCGTCATCAGATGTTGTAGCATAGTCAACAGCGGCGGATGCCATTCGAAAATTCACGAAAATACTTTTTACGTTTTGTTAATTTCGACGTTACTTCTTGTTCATGTGAAATCAGCAAGAAAAGAGAAATGAGCAAAATTTAAAAAGTTAACGAAGCCATTTATGAATGAAAAAACAGAAAAAAGACAGACAAATATCCATTATTAAAAAAATGGTTAGAAAACTATGGATCACATTCACTTTATTGGTTCATCATAATGACGAATAAGAATAAATGTAAAATTTATATTCTCACATATACAACATTATTGTTCCTCTTCATCGCTTTTTGTTTTTTTTTGATCAAGGTTACAAAAAACAAACGAATATGAGGACAAAAAAAAACGTTTATTGTTATGATTGTAATGAAAAGAAATAGATACTATTTTGTTTTTCCTTGAAAACAGATATTTAAAAAACTTAATTTTCGAATGCTCTATCTTCTAGATAATTTTTAATAAATACACACAAAAATGGGGTTACTAAGTTACAAATATTTGGGTCCTGCTCATTTGAAAGGGCTCAATGAATATAAGGTGAAATAGTACATTGTTATTGCGATTTAATTCATATTGTTATTTTAGTATACTGCTGTTGATACATCACCTCTATCACTTTATGTTATGCAACCATTTTGGAACTGGTGTGTTGAGGTAAAATGATAATTAAATATTTGTATGAAAAATAAGATTTGAATATTATAGTATTTTCCTCGTTGGTTTGCACCAAATTTAATGACATTTCTCGGTTTTCTTCTCCTTGTCGTTAATTTTGTCTTATTTTCTTATTATGATTTTCATTTTACTCAATCACTTACTATACCACGATGGATATGGCTTGTTGCAGCTATTTGTCAATTCTGCTCACATCAACTAGGTATTCTTGATTGTGAACACATGAGACTAATTTTTTTTTCTTTAATTATTATTATTTTCTAGATGGCATGGACGGAAAACAAGCTCGACGCACTAAATCTAGCAGTGCTCTCGGAGAACTATTTGATCATGGCGTTGATTCATGGGCTACTTTCTTATTTCCAGTTTGCATTTTTTCTGTTGTACAAAGAGATACATATGGATTTAGTCCATTAGCTATGCACCTGATGCTTTTCTCTGTCTACATACCATTCATTAATACACATTGGGAAAAATATAATACTGGAGTACTATTTTTACCATGGTCATATGATATATCAATGTTGGTAAGAAGAATGAATGTTAACGAAAATCTAGAAATACAGATTAATTTATTTAGGCTTTGACAGTAGTCTATCTAGTGGCATTTTTCTTTACACCAAATGTATTTCGTTTTAATGTTCCTATTCTCAATCTGCCAATGGCACGAATAGTCGAATACGGATGGCCATGTTAGTATCTTAAATATCAAATTATTCATTGACATTTATGTTGATCTTATTCTATTTTAATTACTAGTGTGTGGATTTCTCAGCTCGATTCCGATTAGTATTATTCATATTCGAGAGTGAGTATTGTCTATCTTTATTTTTTTTTTTTGTGTCAAATTATATACCAAAGAATTTGTTCAGTTCTCATTTTAATTCAACTATCGATTGTCTCGATCAAATCAATTGTTTTCTCATAGCAAGAAGTTCGGAGAAATTTTTGTTTTATATTAAAAAACGTTTCTAGAATCAGGATCATGTGTATTATTTAGATTACAATAGACGATGAATAACATAGAAAAAATTTTTCATATCGCTACATCATGGGTTCACACTGCATTTATATTGTCTTTAATAACACAAAATGAATCTAGTCGAAAATTGTTTAATAGTGTGGCATATTTTGTTGATAGTAAGAATAGAAAAAATTTCTGATCATACATCATTTTATTTTTCAATTTACACACGAAAAAAAACATATTAAATTGTCGACTGAACATTAATATTTCATAGAAATCATTCGACATTGATCGTTAGTTGTTATCCTATGAATATGTTTCTTATTTGTGAGTATACTGTGAAAATTCCGCATTTCAATCGATGGTTCCATTTCAAAGTAGAAAATATTTACGAAATTCAGTATTCAACATCACAAATGTTATTAAGAAGACGAACATCATTGTCTTCAATATCAACTAATGGTTCACTCTAAGAACCACGATTAACAATTTATAAACAAAAATTTTATCTTTTCAATTTCTCTATTAATGCGCATAAGTATAAGACGAATAAAAAAAGAAACAATAATCTCTTCCTTATAATGATCGAATGTACAAATGAGTCTTGAGGGAGATAGGAAAAATAGATTTAATGATTCATCTATTGCAGACAACATTCGAACATATAGAAATCGTGTACTTTACTAAGAACGTAATCGAAAATGCAAGTCAACAAAAACAAAAGTATTCTCAATAGTTGTTTTTCGTTATCATACTGTTAACAATAATCAATTCATCTAATATAGGGCATTTGATTTATTTCCAATAGACGTTACTCGAATTGAATATACTCTCCGAGTATAATTCAATATCAAATAGTCAACATTCTACAATCGAAATATAACTATATACAAAGTAAAATAGACACATCTGATTGACATGCACGTTAAAACGAAAAACATTTAAATTACAACTATTTTAAATCATTGATTTTTCTATAGAGCTTATCGCAATGGTACAGGTTATAATCGAACATTCTATGAAGGATTGCGACCATTGATATCACCAGCGATTCTCTTCATCTATTCAACATGGTGGGCTGTTTCATCACCGTACCATATATTACAAAAACAACCACGCATATTCTTGGCAGCCATCGGTACAACGTTTTCGAATATTGCTGTATGTATCCAAAACAATATTTCTTATTTCATACGATCTATTTTATTTCTTTCTTCAGTGTCGTCTTATTGTGGCTCAGATGACATCGACTCGATCGGATGGAATTAATAATCTTCTTTTCATTCTTGTGCCCATACAATTGTTGTCTGTAAATGGTTTCTTCTCGGAGAGAACAGAACTTAACGTTTTACTTCTATACACTGTTGTTGTTATCTTAGCTCATCTTCATTATGGCTGCTGTGTGGTACGTTCACATCATCATATAAAATGATCATCATCAATCCATTGTCTTTTCTAGGTTCGACAAATATGTGATCATCTGAAAATACGTGCATTCAAAATAATTGATCGTTCGCAAGATACTTCATCTGTTAAATCTGATTCTAAGCATTGATACACAATATTTCTTTCACTGTTTTATTTCCGCTTTTTATTCAACCAATTTCTTTTTGCGTATTTGGCTATTCCATGTTTATTCTAGTACTTGTTCACATTCATAAATTCCAAGGCAAAGAAAACAAAGTTTCAATGAAAAGATACCGTTCGTATTTTGACATTTGTAACCGTTTTCTAGTTTTGCTACATACGTATTGTTTTCTTTTTTGTTTTGCTTACACACTGAGAGGGAGTTGCAATTTTTATTTTCATCGATTTATTTTGCGCATGTACGAAATTGATTTATGCAACTGCGGATAATTGTTTTTTGTGTGTGTTGTTTTCTTTTCGATCTCGTTATCAGAGGACTAGAGCAAATATCTTTTCTCTGATATCAACAAAGGTAATGAAGATTTCTTTCTTTCTTTTTTTTTTTTTTTAGAAAAAATGTTCAAATATCAAAATGTATTAAGTGATCAAATAATTGAATTAGATGAAATTAAGAATGAAAATAAATAATTCAATATCAGAACAATCATGTATACAATGAAAGATTTCCATGTATCATCAGTATGAAGAATTCATATAGAGAAAATTATGATATATCATGTTTCTGATTCATCTCCATGATGATATGAAAACAATAAATAGATTCGTTTTTTTTTTATTTTATTTTTAAACGTACAATGAATCATGACAATCGTTTTAGACAGATGAATGCGTTTGTACTTGTTGTTGATCTGTATAGGTTTCATTCCTAGAAAAAGATGATGGGTCAATAGATATAGTTTCATCGAAAAGAACAGACAAATATTCTTACATCGTCACGTTTGGTCTTGAGAAAATAACGCTTAGTTTTGAGAAAATATCGTTTTCTATCTAAATGTGATTCATCTTCATCGTTTTCACTGTTGTAATTATCATTAGCAAGTTCAAGTGTTTGACTGCGCGTAGGTAAAAAACGTCGTTTGGTCAAAGATTGAATATGGTTGTCAAAATTTTGATCGTCATTTGATTCCTATTGATATGATAAATATAATTGCTTCAAGGAATATTTAATCATACTTACAAGAAAACGATCGGGATAAGTATCACCAGTAGCTAGACTGCTACGAGTACCGATGAGCAAAATAAATACGAGCATGTAAACAAGATAGATAAGGATTTGATTACTGGCAAAAGACATGTTCGCTAAATAAATAGATACAAGAAGAATAGTTTTTGATTTTCTTCAATAGTATTTATCTTCTGCTAAAAGTGTATTTGCTTCTGTTTTACAACACCTACTTCAATACTGTTACTTTTGTATTTAATCGATGAAGTAATTTGCTGTACTGCAATGACTCTAAATGACTTTTTTTTTAAATATATGGCAGATATAGTTTCTATTTTTTGTATCTCTCTTCCTTTTTTTTCCTGCTACCAAATTTCACAAACTAAAGTGGTCTTGATAATGGAATAACAACGAGTGAATCGTGCAAATAGAGAATCGACGTGGACGATCAAACAATTTAACATCAGGAAATTCATTAGATTCTGTCTCCCCTTTTATCACAGACCTATGTTTAGTAAAGTGGTTGTTTTTCTTTCGTGCCAGATGATGGACTACTCACCGGTCTTACTCGTTCACTGATGAATTCTATTTGAGTACGATTATTATCGAAATTTTCTTTTCTTTTTCTTTTTTGTCTCAATAGAGGAAATAAGTTTGAAAATGACTCTCATTATCAATCTCCTCAATGCACGTATGAAACACATGATCGATGAATAGTAGTGGCGAGGGACAAATACTTCGGTTATACTAATAGATATTTCGCTTTTCATCTGTCGCTAAAAAAAGAAGAATAATCGAACGATGGGAACATTACCCCTTGCTCTTTGAGAAATTTTCATTTTCACCACTCGAAATTTCATCTTAAACTACAAATGATTTCATTGAGTCTCTTTTGTTGATTTATGTGTACAAATGATGTACTCCGTCATCTTAGAGTTGATCTTATGTGAATTTCTCTTTCTTAAAGTAAAATTTGTTGTTTTTTTCTAAAGTAACAACAGAACAGAATCTTAGTCTTTGCTTATAGCTTTGATTCAAATGCATCAACAAGATAGAATATTGAAAGAAGAAATACAGATGCTCATTTTATTTTCATTCAGTGGAACACATCCTCGTTTTACATTTAATCAACAAAACAAAAACACTCTACATCAATTTTTATAAAGTTTCATGCTTTTTACCATGGTATAGTAACTTAACCGCATTGTTACGTTCACAGTTCGATTACATTCAATGATTATGATGTCAAATCGATTGAATAAAATGTTCCAAATTAAGAACAAATAGAATTGAAAAAAATGACACAATTTAGTGAAGCATTTCTTTTATTTCATGACTTTTAATATATCATTGCTACCTATGCTTTGGACATATCTTCATTAATTGAACAACACTACTGAAATTACATAGAGATCATCAATTCGAGTAAACCAAAAAGGAGGGGGGGGAGTAAAGACTGGAAATCGGCCTACCCGAGAAAGTTGGTTTCTTTCAAATAAAATTGTTACATATGATGCTCTGAAGTAGTTTCTAGTAGAATGGATCCTATATCACATGTTGGAAATGTCTCGAGGTACAGTAAAATATTCATTGATTTCCACACATGTGTGAATTGTGACGATTGATGAAATCTACTTTCTGATGTATTACAATGAACATTTGTTGACATGGTCTAACAGTGCATTTTCAGCGCTAATAAATGGCATGAAAATCTCTGGGAAAATCTGCGTCTAGTATTGTCTAACACACGATGCTATTCCCTCATATCGTTGAATGATGATTCTTATAAGCTAGGATCATATGCTAAAAAGACCTAATCTTATCGACCACCACGCTAGTTTTTATACGATTCGATAGTGCTTTTAAAGCTCTACAAAATGATAGATACATATCTAAGAAAAAACATTGGTAGCCGCAAAAGATCTTGAGCACACTGTTATTACGACATGATTTTTATCATTTTTTACTACTTTTTCTCAATTTCTCATGAGAATAGCTATAGTTTCGACTTAAAATAATATGATATTCTCAATCCACTTGAAAACTTGACTATATTGATGTCTATTTCATGAGTTTCTCTGAACGTTTTTTTTCATCGAAAAATTTCCGCTGGTGCCCCTTATGCATGGGTCAACAAATGAACCAAGGCGTACCGCAGTTTTAGCGTTGGGGAAAAAATCCCTAGAAGGCCAAATAATCATAGAACTAAAAACTGAATCATAAAAACCACGTTACGCCTTGGTTCATTGGTTGACCCATGCATAAGGGGCACCAGCGGAAATTTTTCGATGAACAAAAACGTTCAGAGAAACTCATGAAATAGACATCAATATAGTCAAGTTTTCAAGCGGATTGAGAATATCATATTATTTTAAGTAGAAGCTATAGCTAGTCTCATGAGAAATTGAGAAAAAGTAGTAAAAAATGATAAAAATCATGTCGTAATAACAGTGTGCTCTAGACCTTTTACGGCTACCAGTGTTTTTTCTTAGATATGTATCTATCATTTTGTAGAGCTTTAAAAGCACTATCGAATCGTATAAAAACTAGCGTGGTGGTCGATAAGATTAGGTCTTTTTAGCATATGATCCTAGCTTATAAGAATCATCATTCAACGATATGAGGGAATAGCATCGTGTGTTAGACAATACTAGACGCAGATTTTCCCAGAGATTTTCATGCCATTTATTAGCGCTGAAAATGCACTGTTAGACCATGTCAACAAATGTTCATTGTAATACATCAGAAAGTAGATTTCATCAATCGTCACAATTCACACATGTGTGGAAATCAATGAATATTTTACTGTACCTCGAGACATTTCCAACATGTGATATAGGATCCATTCTACTAGAAACTACTTCAGAGCATCATATGTAACAATTTTATTTGAAAGAAACCAACTTTCTCGGGTAGGCCGATTTCCAGTCTTTACTCCCCCCCCTCCTTCGTTCGTCGAAAGTCAACGTATCGAAAATGATGTGAGTGTTAATGTTAACATGTGTGAGAACATATTTGAGAGTCTAGCTGATCAGCATGACAACAAGGGCGTGGGTGTGCTGGTCTTGATGTAAATATATACCAGTCTGATTTGGAATGACTACTATTCGCATAGCTGGACACTTAAGCTTCACATTTCTTGAGAAATCTTCTTATTTCTTCACCTACTTCTCACATACGCGTCACTTTAGAACTTTCTGTTACCGACAATTTTCTAAACATTGACATAGTTTGACATTTAGCTTTTCAAAATCTTTTTTTTCGACACTTTGAGGATCTCAACTAGTTGCCAGCTGATGGGTCTTAGAAAGTTCTTCATATTTCTTCATTTATCAATAGTTTTATTCTCATTCTGTAGTTTAAATGAACAAAATCAGTTTGGAATAGAAAACCAAATCCGTCTGATTATCTTTGAAAAAAACAGAGAAGGTATACAAGTATTTCATTTACGATTAATGTAAGTAAGGCAGTAACGTTTTTTAAAAAGTGACAAAAACTCATTAACATTAAGTTGAATAATGCTCTTTAAAAAATGACTTCTATGCTTGAAGCATCTTTTGAAGGAAAGCCTAGTGAGTACTAGAGAAACTATGAAGACAATAGTGTTACCAAATAAGAGCAGACTGATCGATAATCTAATTTTGTAGTTTGATCTGTTGACAGATCCCCGATTTCCGTAGGATCTTTTGTATTGATCTCATAATCGTGCAGTGGCAAAAGCATATTGAGCACCGCGATACACTTCAATTATTTTTCTTAGAATATACCATTGAGTGAATACGAATAATCATTTTCACATCATTTATGAGTAATTCGAAAAAAAACTGAGTGAACAAACGAAACTGCGTATCCTATAGCTAACTACTAGGTAGTAGTGGCTTTTCGATCCATTCTATATTGTAACTAGGTTGTATCAATTACTAGCATGCTTTTTTATGATTTATATCGCATGAAAATTCCGAAAGATCTCAATAGACTGTAATTAGAGATCGATTTTTTTGTCAAACTTAAGAAGTCATAAAGCCATAAAAATAGAAAAGTAATTCTATTACTTTATCGATAGCCCATGTAATTTACGGTCAAATATTTACTAATCAATCATAAAGCCTATACTTTTCTTAAGGCTTGCAATCGTCGATCATTCGAATACGTCAGTGATGAACAATGCGTAAATGGTTAATTATATCACAAGGTTTCTGAATCATTATTTTTAGGGATTAATGAATATTCTATTTACAATTCTAAATGTAGGATTTCAAAGAAATGACTAACGACAGAAATATGAGAACTTGCATTGATTGTGATCTACAGTTTTCAACGATCGATAGAGAAAAAATGAAGAACTTGACATTTGAGTACAGAAACATGACTAAAATTCTTATGAGATAATGTCTTCATTTCTGATTTTAAAACTCAAACGACAAGAATGTAGTAAGATATGTAAATTATGGAAGTTGTTCTGAATTCATTTTGATTTAAAAAAAGGAAATCTTTCATTTTTACATATTGAAAATTATTTTTCATGATTTTATTTTTCAAGACACATCTCGGTAGAACTACGTATAGGTTATTTTGCCGGGTTGATTTTGTCATACACAATATTTCTTAAAACTTTTATGCAGCTAATTATTGAATACATTCAATAGAAAGAAAGATGATCGTCCATTTTTTAATTTATTTTTTCTTGTAATCAGTATAAATTTCGACTATTTCGAATCGATTGATTTTCAAAAGCAACTATTTGATCATTAGTGATTATCATCCATACTTTGGCGATATTCATGTCATATTTTAGTCGATTTACTAAAAATTTTTGTTGTAAACATTTTTCTTCGTTTATCTATAACATGCTTGCGAAGAGGAGGGATATGAAGAAAAGGACATACGAGGAAGGGAGGGAGAGTTCAGTGATTCCTGGAAATTGTGTGAGTACCGAGGAGATGGATATAAAATTTTTAAAAGTGGAATATGCATATTTTTATTTTACGGCTGTTTTCTTGATCAAAATACGATTTCCGGTAAAAAACACGAGACTCCAATAGGAAGGAATAGACTCAAACGCGTACACAACGTATAGTTAAAGAGAGAGTGAACGAAAATATGTAGTCAATGAACTATCTACAATTATTGATTGACCTAATTTTGTTAAAGTTTCATCGTAAACAATAGATAATAGTGCTCTAGTTTCTATTACTAATAGATAGTAGTAATGTTTATTTTTATAACTCAATGAATTTGTTCATAGGATCACAAGAATCATCGAGTTTTCATGTATTTCTTTGTTTATTCATGTATAACAATACAAAAAGTTGTACGAAAAACATGACAGTAATTCAAAAGGTACCCAAATCAATAAAATCATGATCCTAACAGAGAAAGAACGAGCAAGCAAATAAAAGAAAAACAAACAAACAATATTCCAACTATTTAGTTTCTAATTCACTTTTTCATCTGAATATTGATCATCTAGAAAACTAAAAAGCACGCAAATACACACACACACACAGACAAACGTTATACACAAGTAACAATACTAAGTAGGAATATGTGAATCTGTATAATTAACATGAATGCAGTAAGCATCTTCATTCGTATCTTGTTCATTATTAATTAAAATAATAATATCTATAACATCGGCAACATTGAATGCTGGTAATAGTGTAAAATTAAGGAATTTCTTTTCATTGCCTTGAAAATCAATTTTATTATGTTGTAATTGAAGTAGTTCAGGATGACTACTCGTAAAAAAGAATGTCTTTCGAATAGCATACGGATTCGTATACGATATGCGTTTCGTAACTGGTTGACTTTGTCCAAAAGGTAATGTATGAGCTAGAAAATAAAAAAAAAACACAGTACAACTTCGATATCATATTTCAGGGTAAGTTTTTACCGAATTGTTTCGATACAACAGGCATACGTGTATCAACGCGTATCATCCACGTATCAACTATTTGATGATTTTCTACATCAACAGCGTTAACACTGTAAGTACGTAGGCCAGCACGTGCTGGTCGTACAAGCAGATGAACTTCATGAAGTCCATTTGCAGCTACGGAAAAAGCATTGCTTGGTGATATCATTAGTTCGTCTGGTGCATTTCCAAAACATTGAACCAAACGTGATGAACGTGTACCTCTGTTTAGTATTTGTATGAATTCATTCATGTTGTAAAATGAAAACAAGAATTCGTACGTACCGGAGAAGAATAGTAGAAGTACTTGTCTGATATTGAATACAAGTCAAATCTAAACGTTTGACGGCATGAATTTGAAATTGCCATACATTGATAGGCTTGTGAAGAAAGCCATCAGCATACATAAATATTAAGAAACTATTCACTGTAGGTGCATTATGAGTAGCAGCCTAGAATAAATAAATTTTCTTTCATGTTTTTTTTTATCTCCGACAACTAAGTGTCAAGTACTTTGATTAACATGTCACATGGTTGATTAACAGGCACAGGTTGAGCTTCACAAACAATATTCAAATCACTTGCACGAACAAATACTTGATGAACTTGTTCTGGCAAGCCACTTATCGTGGGTTCTGCATAGAATGAAACAAATATATTTTTCTTGATGATCGAGTTAACGAAGCACGAGGAGAAAACCTGTAGTAACTGCTCGACGTGGATTCGGTATTCGAAATACTCGTTTCAACAATGTATTTTCTCCATTCATACAACGTATTGTTTGATCAACAACAGGTGGCACATATTCAACACTAATCGATAAAATACCTATTGGTGTGCCATCTTCGGCTTGAAATGTCGCCTAAAATTTGGCAAAAAAAACAGAATAATTCGTCAATTAGTCTAATACGACTGTCCTCGTTATTTTTAATAAACAACATCTTTAATAACATGAATTTTTACTTCCTCACATCTATTAACTATTATCGATGTACAATATTAAAAGCAAATAAGACGAATACTAAGGAAAAATATAAGAATCGACAGAAAATACGAAATCATATACAGACTATAAGTAGAATTCTTTAGCTTTTTCTTTTCCAATATTTCAATTTGCTTAAGAAGTTTATAAAAATGATACATGTTTGATCATCGTTACGAAATAGACCTATTGAATTTTAAACAGTAATCAAGAAATCATTTTCACTACTAGAAAACTATACTAATCCTTCAGACAAGTAATAGAAAATAACAACTTCAAGATGGTATCAACGCTCGATTCTGTACGAATCTTTCACTGAATGGAAGTTGTGATTCTAGTGAAATTCATTGAATTTATTTTACATCGAAAACATTAGTTTTACTGGTATGAAAATCGTTCATTAACTTATCTCTCGGATAGAAGAAGATGGTATAATACGATATTTTTCTAACTCAAATGGATCTCAGTGATTTTTACTGAGAAAAAAAATTCTATTGTAACATGGTGAGCTTATTTTTCAATAATATCAAAAGAAACAAACTTTAATCTGTTTTGATTTATATTTTTCATTGTAAATTTTTTCCACCACTGAATATGTTTGTTCTATTGCAAATGGATTCGATGATGTTTTGTGTTCTGATGCTGGTAATTTAGCAAGAAATGTTTGCAATTTAAATGGTATGTGTACTGATTCTTTAGCTCGCATAAATATCTGAGGATACTTTAAACCACTTTGATCGACAATGCCCGTTTGATTTGAAAACATATTTTCTTCTGTGTCCGAGAAAACTTCAAATAAAGTTTTTAAACGTCGCCATTCACGAGCATCAGTCACGACGCTAGTAATATAAATGATAGCATATTCAGAAACAAGTTTTTAGTCAAATTACCTTAATTCATCGTCATCACATGCAATAGAAAATGAATGTTGCTCTGGATATGGATTTTGAAGTATAAATTCGAAAAATTCAACATAACCCGGTGTTAAACGTATATTGACTTCTCGAGTAATAAAATTCATTAAATGATGCGCAATATCTTCATGTTTCGTTTGTTGACGATACATCGATAATGCGCGTAGATCTGTCTCACGAAATTCACGTGCTTTTCGATTTGTGATTGGTAATGATGCTGACATTTCTTCATCGTTGTCATCAACTGCTCGCTTACGTACAGCTTCCATACGTGCCAATTTTCGTTGACGATCAGCTGCTATTGCTTCCTTATCCTTTTAATTCAATGATATAATATTTATCATATGTGAGGAAAAAAAATAAGTTCTCGTACCGAACTATGTAGTACAGAACTTATATTTGGATATGAATCCACGATACGATGTGCACGTGTCAAACGATATTCTTTAAAACCTGTTGGGGCTATTTCACCTGCACGTCTTTGAACAACATCGAACGGTGGTGTTGATGATAAAATTCGACTTGTTGGTAATAGCCGAAGAGCATCAGAAGCTAGAGAAGATTTTAAAGAATAATCATAGAAATTTCTTTTGAAAAATTGTTTACTTTTAATTTTTTCAAGTGAAGGCTGTTCTGATCCTACCGATCCCGTATTACCAATACGCATTATTAATCTTCCGACGGTTTTCAGTTTTTCACCAATCAATGAAAATTGTTGATCACTCGACTATCAACACAAATAACGATTGAAAAAATGAATGAACATAAAAATGATACGTACTTGATAATATTGATTTTCCATAGCAGGTGTTTCACTACTCTCTATTGGTACGGTTGCAAATACATCAAGTTCAACTAAAGCTTGAACACCTGCCCGACCATCACGAAGTAAATACTAAATAGAAGATTATACTCTTTCATACGGTGTCGTGTCTTAATTTTGACGTACTCTCAATTCAAGTGCACACATGCCAACAGGAAAAAGTCCATCACCATCCCAAACTTCAATATAAAGTGTATGAGAATTGAGATATTCGAAAAATTGTCGTTGTTCAACGGAACCAAGAAAAGCACCGTTAAGTTGAAATTTAACCTAGAAAAATTGATATTCCAACTAACGAACAGAAAGTTCAATTTATGTAATGTTCATTCAATGCATAGTAGACAATCGTGTAAATCATTCATTGTTCGAGACAAAATGTTCGATATCTACCTCATGAAAACAGAAAAATTTACATGAATAAATTTCTCTGTGAAATTAGTTCATTTAACCATGTCTAACTTTTCTTATTATTTGTCTATGTTGATAGGCAATACTGAATCTTCGAGCATTGCTTGTGAATAAATGTGAATTTTGTTCATAAGTTGACTTTCGCCTTCGTCGCAGAGAAATGAATACATTGGTTTTTAAAAATCGAGTTCAATTATGATATATCAAGTGTGAACTTTCCCGAAGATTAGTCTATTTTTGACGTTTCTATTACTAGATATTATCCATCTACTGAACAATTATGTTTATCGAGAGACTTTAAAACGTCCGAAAATATTTTCTCAGTAAATAAACTAAAATTGCATACATACTACTAATCCAGGTAGACCTGATGTTTTCGTACTATCTTCTTTTAAATTCCATAGAATGTACGGTTCAACATTTGGATCATTTGAAATATTATCATGCATACGTTCGAGCATGACTCTATGGATATCGATTATTGTTAACTTATTCATGGTAAAAATTATTCATAAATTATTTCAAACCTGTTAGTTGTTGTTTCAGGAAAACGAAAAAATTTAAAAGTAAAGAACAAACTTTTTGGATAAGTTGATTTTGATGACATGCCTGGTCGAGTCATTCTTAAATGAATAGAATTCAAAGTCAAGCAAAAAGAAAAACTAAGAAGAGAAATAATGACTCAAACAACGAAATACGTACTTGAAATAGGACAGAAAATACAAATGAATATCATTACAATTCATAGGATCAACTAATTCTGTTTGAATGTCAAGAAAACGAGATTGTCTTATATCGATAATTTCTGCTTCTTTATCATTGATCGTTTTAATGGTTGGAAAACTTTGACCTTGAAGTCGAGAATAAGCTGCACGTGACAGTGTATGTGCGCTAAACAAATTTTGAAATGTCGTTTTCTTTAATTCAATAAACATATCTCTATTTACAAAGTCATTTGACTTGCTAGAGCGGACATGGGTGAATATGCTGGATAGATAGTATCTACTGGCCATGGTACTAGATTCTATAGAATATCAAAAGATGATATACTAGAAGATTTATATTTTCGTATAATTTACAGCTTGATGATAGATTGGTGGTTGTATAGCTGACGGAATGGTTCGAGGTGGTACAGCTGAAAAATAGTAAATTGTTATTAGCAAAATAGTTGAGAATTTCTCTTTTTTTTTCTATTATTGAATTACATGTTCGTTGTGTGAGATCATAATTGATTGGTATTTTCATACCAGTGTCAGTTGGAATAATAGGTCTAAAAGAAATCGATAAATATGATACACTATAATTCAATTGTTATTACTTTTGAAATGTAGGCGTTAAAATATCTGGTTTTCCTGTAACTGTTTGATAACGCATAGGAGGCTATGATATTCGAATTGAATGAAATGATTTTTTATAAGTTGTTAATTCAAGTGATTTACTTCAGTATCGAATCTATAATTAAATCGTAATACTTCTTGAACAATGTCAGGCGTATTATGTAGAATGGTTGTTGACGGTTTGTAAACGAACAGTTCATCACAAGTTAGTATCTCACCACCAGACATAGTTATAGATACTTGTTTATCCTTGCCTGGAAACCAAGCTGCCCAACGAATTGTAAATGTTACTTTCGTACTTTCAACAGGTTCATTCTCAAATATAAATATAATAAAACGTTGTTTTTATGAAATAATATCTAAACATTAGATACCGCTTTTGAAGGTACACCAAGTGGTATCGAAACCATGTATTCAAGGACAAATACAATAGCATTCAGATCATCAATAGGAATATCATCAAGTCGTATGGGATTTCTTAAATAGAGCTTTTTACGATCGTCTCCTCTAGAAATATACGGAGGAGTTTCTATTTTTTTTATTCTAAATATCCTTTGAAAAAAATAATATCGTTTGACAAACCTTTCAGCGGATACAGTTCTTCGTCGCTGTGTTTGTCTAAAACTTAATTTTCTTGATAATGATGACATTCCGGTATCTTCTTGTTCAGCAGTTAGGAAACAAATGAGTGGATCTTGGCTGTAACATTTTCCATTATGTATACCTACCTAGAAATGAGACAATTCGTATTCGATTTCGAACGTTCAACATATGTTAAACATCGTACACGTAAACGTCGTTCAACAATAGAAACTTTATTATTTGTTTCGTGAACTAGCGCTGTTGTTGTTGTTTGAGTCGTTTTTCTCTGTTCCATTCGATCTTTATGAATTAATCGACAAAGTTCCTCTTCAAAACTATTAATTGATGGTTCCATATCGATTTCAACCTGTTCAATCAAAATATTTCTTCGATTGGCTTCTAAAATAGGTTTTCTCAATATATCTCCATCTAAATTAATAAATATTAGCATATTTAACGATTGATTTTATATTAAAAAAACGCTTTTGAATTACTTGAGTCGTCAGAACGGTGAACACCACCGATTATATCATGACGCCCATAAAGAGTATACTCAGATAAATATTGTATGACAGTAAAAAGTGGTTCATGATATTTAACGTCGACAAATAAGCCGGCAGAAGCTACTTGTAAAACTCGTGGACATGCTGTACGAGAAAGAAAAAGATATACATGATATTAAAGGATTCTCTTTTTTCTTTAAAGAGTAGCAACCTACTGTCAATTGGTTCATTGAGAAACATGAGAGCACGAGGTGAACCTTGATAAAGTGGTTGACTAAAAAACGAATCACATGCATACATGTGCACAGAGTTCAAAATTTGAGAATACGATTACCGATTACTAATCGCTCTCTTTGTATCATCATCTTCTGTCCATGATTTTAGTTTAATGAGTGTCCAACCACCTGCAAGTTCTAGTCGATCTTCTGCATCTTCTCCACTACGAAATATTGCTTGCACGATCAGGCAATTTTGATCATTTGTCAACGGTAGATGACAATACAGTGGCTGAAACACAAATTCTCTTGTATTAATTACATTAATTGTACACATATCGATTTACTTCATTGAGATTGACTCGAAAAAATCCATCTGCAGCAAGTTTGCCTCTATGCCACTCACTGAATCGCGTTCGACCATAGAATCGTTTATACAAATTGTCAAACAATGTTGCAGTAAATTGCACTTCATATGGAGTTGCAAGTGACTAAAATCAAACAATTGAGAAAAGACAAAATACATATGAAGAGACATACGGGAGAGACGGATGATGGTAAAATTTCAAGTGATTTAATTAAAATTCGAAATGGAACAATATTGCTTGCACTGGTTGAGTTAGTACCAATACTTTTACCATCTGTGAGTGGCTTTTGAGGATCAAGTTCAGCTGGATGTGGTAGATCTTCCGAACTTTCGGTGGCACGCTCCTTCCAGTTGTTCACTGCTTCCATCATTTTGACAGAATAGTATAATGGAAACTAAGCAACAACACGATAGAAACACTAACCGTTCTCCTAGCGATCATTAACAACGCTGATGATTCAGAAAAAAAGCAATCAATATTTCTTTTCTCTATAAATCCAATGTTAATGTGTAAAATTTTATTATAATATCACCATCCTTTTTACTTTACAATTAGTTGATTCTTTGAACAGATGGCGCACTTAACCGGTTGTAATTATTAGATACGAAGCAATAAAGTCATTGTCTCTATCATTACTTCTTGTTATTGCATCTGTCAAATACCCAATTCAATGCAAAAATTTTGATTCGTTTCCGATTGAAGTTATTAACGAGATAATGCCCAGGGCAAACAATTAGATACTAAGACTGATACACACTACAGCGCTTCTGAAAGATCTCTATTGACTGTATGTTTAGAAAAAATTGTTTCCAAAAATTCAATTTTTTTTTCAGTTGTTCAAAATGATTGACTTTGCAGATCCAATATTCAAAAATGGAGCCAAGAAAAAAAAAGATTTCTTTTACCAATTGATGTACCATAAACTTTACCATAGAAGGCTACTCTTTTCGATTTTAAATCCCACGCTTCCGTTATTTTAGGCAGTCGTTCTACAAATGATCACTCAGTGACCACAAGATGAGGTAAAACGTTAACTTAAATTTTTCAGTTTAAAGTTAAAGTTCTACCACTACAAAAGACTACAATTACAGGTGATCTGAGCACAAAAGAATATTGCTCGAGACTATCAATCATTCGGTTGGTTGCTCTCTATAGAATGAAGAAACAATGTATCTATTTTGTCCAGTTCATCATAACTTTCTCTACCCACACCCTTATAAAAAGAGAGTCATTTTTGCTTTTCTTTATTTTTGGTTTTATTTCGCTCAAGATTTCCTCGGAAGACGTCTCTTAAAGACTTGAGTTGAGCCTCATTTGATAGCAGACTATTTGTTCTTTGAAACAAGAATATGTTAAGCATTTTCCTCAGAACCAAATTGTTTTTTGCTTCGAAGTGCATGTTCAATTCTATCCATCACTTAGATTTAACGATACTGTAGTAGAATATAAAATGTGATTAATTAAATAACATATTGAACTAAATCACTTAATTCAATTAATATATTCTTTTCTCTATATGTGACGAAGTGAGCGCTCACCGCATATCATCATCATTGGTGTTTTCCGTAACAAACCAATTGGTAACAATCAATTTTTAACTTCTTCTTGAGACAATAACACGATTTTCGCATTTCTTCTGTGTATTAAGAAAAAAGAGCGATATGAATCATTTATTCTTCAAAAGATATGATTGCATAAGAAATCAAGTTTTATTGTTACCTTTACGACTTCAATCTCTTGCCGCACCTGATTCTTCTCCTTGAAATTGAAAGATAAAAAGACATAACAACTGAAGTGAAGAGCATCAATCATAGTAAGCTGCATTCGTGAAAAAGTTTTGTCCTAAAATAGATTTCCTTTTCCACCAAGTATAAAACGTTCATTTATTATACATTCGGTTGATAAGATCGAGTTCACACAATCGTCTTGATTTAAACACCAGAACAATTAATCAATTGTAATTGTTTGCCTCAAAACGATCGCCATCTCTGTATAATTCACTAATTCAATAAAATTTCTATGTTATTGGATTTCGTAATTCATTTGTAAACTCCCATTCTGAATTTAAGTTCTCATGTTTATCATAAGACTCATAACTAGGTTTAAGAGTCCAATAACAACACTAATCTACGTATATGCGTAAAACAAGATATTCCTACCTACCATGTAGATGATATTTTCCATAGTTGTACTAGAATGAAAACATAAACTAACTTACGAAATAATCATAATCAATCCCCGTGAGAGAACTATTTGTAGACATCAGATTCAACACTGTATTAACAATGACATTCATTTTTCACTGATGATACTAATCAACGAGTTCTTTGACATGAATACATAAATTGTTAGTGTTGTTAAATTTAGGAAAACATCTAATGAAATAATTTCAACCACCATCTGTACTTAAAAATTGTCTTCGTTAGAAAAATGAAGAAACTAATCTAAGCATTCCTGATAGAAGTCAAATTTAAGAATTTAGATTCATTCAAAGAGGGATGTTTTCAAATTAAATCTTGTATCTATTCAACATAAATATTCCATGATTTCTACTATTGGTTGGTGAAAAACCAAGGGGGAAAAAGCGTGACTCACTTGACTCCAAAAACATTTTTGAGTCAGAGCGGAGTCAAGTAGGAGTCACGTGAAGTCAGGGTGGAGTCAACTTGGAGTCAGGCTGAAGTCAGAGTGGAGTCAAGTAGGAGTCAAGTTGGAGCATGCACTCGAGGAGTCACACTTTTTCCCCCTTGTGAAAAACGCTGTAATTTTCAAAGTAAGATGAACATATCTTATGTTGACGTTACTCTTTGCGCCTATTTTTTCAAAATGTATTCGGAATACCTAGAACAAAATTGAATTTTAGTTAATCTCATTTCTTTTGTTTGTAATTAGAACTTCTCAATCAATAAGAGAGTAGATGCATTATTAGAACCGCAGTTATTTTTCAGGGCGCGGGTGAGCTGTAGGTGCGGTGAGGGTTTAGTTATGCCTGTCGGTGAGCTGTGCGTGCGGCTGCGGTGTGGGTGTGAATCTAGTCCGTGTCATACGTACTTTGGGTTTGTTGGAATTCTGTGGATATAGTATCTTCTCACAATTCACCAAAATACCATTACCCACACCCACACCACACACCAACACGAAAACCCACAAACCCAGACCACACACCCACACATCCACACCCAAACCCACACTCATACCAACAACCACACCGACACCCAATACGACACACACCCACAGCCACACCCAGACCATGACCCATACAGCCACACTAAAACCCAAACACATACACTAACACGCCACAATCATTACCCAACTGAGAGCCACATCAACACGCACATACATAGCCTCACCCGCACCCACACTCACAGCCAGACTGTGACCCATACAGCCACAGCCACACCAAGACCACGACCCATAGAGCCACACCAACACCCAAACACATACAGTAACGCGCCACAACCATTGCAGAACTCACAGCCACATCCACACGCACACTCATAACCTCGGCCGCACCCACACTCACAGCCGCTCTCCGACTCATATAGCCACAGCCACCCACATCAACCCAGACCCACAGCCAGAGCCACACCCCGACCACGACGCATACAGCCACAGGAAAACCAAAACGCATACACTTACACACCAGAACCATACCCGAACTCACAGCCACATCCACACGCACACTCATAACCTCGGCCGCACCCACACTCACAGCCGCTCTCCGACTCATATAGCCACAGCCACAGCCACCCACATCAACCCAGACCCACAGCCAGAGCCACGCCCCGACCACGACGCATACAGCCACAGGAAAACCAAAACGCATACACTTACACACCAGAACCATACCCGAACTCACAGCCACATCCACCCGCACACTCATAACATCAGCCACACTGTGACTAATACAGCCGCAGCCACGCCCACAGCCAGACCACGACCCGCAGAGCCACACCAAAAACCAAACACTTACAGTAACACGCCATAACCGTTACCGAACCCAGAGCCACATCCACACGCACACTCATAACCTCAGCCGCACTGTGACCCATATAGCCACAGCCGCAGCCACCCACATCAAACCACACCCACAGCCAGACCCACAGCCAAAGCCACACCCAGACCACGACCCATGCAGCCACAGGCACAGGCACAGCCACAGCCACACCAACACCCACACCCACACGGACACCGACACCCTCACGGTTGCCGTATGAGGTGGTTGGTGTGGGTGGCCGGGTTTGGGTAAAGGTTTTTTATGGTATGTGAATCTGTATTGGTGCGAAAGCATTTTGTCCACACCAAAACTTCAGACTTATTCCCACACTCTCAAGTTTTCTTTTACTTGTCGTATACTGGCGCTTATTATATTAGGTTACAATAGGGAAGAGATCTGTTCTGCGACAAGATATCATTTTATTAGAATCCCATGGACTCAATAATGTGTTAAAGTCGTAGTTAGCGTGAAAGGATTGTGAACAATTAAACAAGTGGAGAAAATTACGGTTGAATACACGAAGTATGCTTTCGAAAAAAAATAGAAAACTGAAGAAAATGTGGTATGTGCACTCCTACTATATCATTTTGCATCAGAAATCATTGAAGCATACAATGTTTTGCCTTCATAATTGTGAGACAAGCAAGCAGTCAGATAGAATAGGCAATAGAGAAAGCGTTAATCGCGTCAATACCTATGCGCATTGCATACAGAGCGAGAAAATATTGAAGATGAGCGGATACCATTGTACTCTCAACGAGCTACGTGCAGGTAGTATTACAGGATAGCGAGTAGTCGCACATTTTTTCTCTTTTCTACCGTATTTTAACCGAATTTTTTTAATAACTTTCAAACGAAGTTTCTAGCGGGGATGGGATAAAAGATTAGTCCCATGAGATACGCGATGTATTTTTTATTTATACTGTAGTTGGATAGAAGATCACATGCGTAGACCTAGCAGGAATTAATCTATCTTTTCAGTCTTACTTTCTATTTACTATTCTTCAAGGATAACGCATTTGTTACCAGATCATCTTCACGGTACACCGATACTTGAGCTCGCGACAATTGAGCCTCGTATCAAGAAAAAAGTAAAGTAATAGAACAGGATAATTTTATTTGAATAAATCTACACTCGTATCAAATATTAAATAGAGTTCTTGCTCGTCTAAAATACAAATCGCTTGAGATTAAATGAAAAGTTGAAGCTAACTGTTGTAATTGTTCATGTTACAACTCGTATTTCGCTCGCTTTGTTAATTTAGCAACCGCAGCTTGCGACTGCTCAGTCATTATCGAATTCGCGTGCTGTTCAATTTCCAAGTCTTTGATAGATTCATGGATTTCCTCGCGCTGAGTACTAAACAAAATTTATGTGCAACTCTCTCGTGAAAATAGATCAGGGATCACACTACTTCAATAGCTCTGTGCCAGCTTTCTGATGAGATGTTCGTTCGAGGTAGCTGATGCTTCAATCTCGAAAAAAAATTTCACATCGAATTTGAGAAGCTAGGAGCACAACGGCGATTGTTTCGAAATGGACGCTCCAAAAAGTTATCCGCGAAACAGGCGACAAATTTTAAGCTAGACATCATAATAGATATTTGCGAATACTTTTTCATTTCTGAAGAGATAGTCGTCGTATTCTTAGACGCGAGTATCAAGGAATCATTCACAACATGATAAGTGGCAGGTTTACAACCATTTTCAAACTTCATCTAAGCACATGCGTAGATGTTGATTCTGTATATTGCCTTATGCATCAATGAAGGCTCAATTGTCGGGAGCTCAACTGTCGGGAGGCTCAACTGTCGGGAGGCTCAATTGTCGCGGCTCAACTGTCGGGGCTCAATTGTCGGGAGCTCAACTGTCGGGTCAACCATCTTGACGCATCCTCAATTGCAAAATCGCATCAATCTCACAAATAAATTATATGACTTCCTTTCTGCGTTGAGGCTTATGACCTATGAACGGAACTCAAAAACACTTCATTGAGAATCAATTACACTGAAAGAAAAAAAGGTGCCACACGGAACCCTACAGGGTTCCGATTTTTACAACGAAATCAAAATCCCTTAAGGTTTCGTAGAAATAATTATAATTTAATAATAATAGCTCCTATAGGCTTATCGCCCGTTGGGACCGGCGCGAGGGTCCACGTGCCCCAGTTTCTATCGCATTTCGTTTCCGGACGGCGGTATCTGCATCCCTTTCCGTCCAACGCTTTCCCCTACTTTTGTAGGGCTGGCGGTCAACATAAGTACCACGTGGTAGTGACATCTATGTTGGGTGTTTTTTCGACTCTGCATACTGACTAACGATGTAATCAATACACTACCGGATGAGTCATCCGAAACAACTAGCCGTTAGTGACTTGTTCAAGGCCATTCCATGGATGATATTACTAAGGTTTGATCACAGTATTTTGTGAATACGTGTCTAACAACGTAACCACTCATCCATGACGGCCTTTCGTAGAAATAAGGTTTCGTAAAAAGTCTTAATTTTTTTATAGCTGATTGCGAGCATTTCGTGTTTGGAGTTCTTTACAATTCATGATTCAACATTGAATGTAAGCTTCGCCGTATGCTATACTTCATTGCGGAAGTATTTTTCCACTAGCATTCAATGCTAAAACATTCCACTCTTTAAAAAAAAGAACCGGGTTCTGTGAAAGCCGGCAGAAAAGGACGAGCTTATCATTGAAACCTATAGCGAAACACATGATATCACTAGAACATAGAAGCAATATGTCGACTACAAACTTTCCCAAGGTTTTTTCCATGAATTTTGCCGCTTCTTACGGAAAGACACACCAACTTACTCCGAACTCACTAGAAAAAATCAGGAAAGTTTGTGGCCAGGAGACTACTTCTTGTTCCAGTGACGTCATGTGTTTTCTTACAGAATACCGCAATTTTCAAGCATTTTTTCTGCTAATTCCTTCAGGTTTCGGTGGGTGAAACGATTGACATGGGATGTTTGATCTAAATAGAAAAAGAACATTTCATTCTATTGTAACTTCTGAAATCAAACTCACCATTCTTATTTGTTCATCTAACAACTGATCTAAATAAAAATAAAATATTTTATCAGGTTTTAACTGTCAAAATCGAACTCACCATTAGTATTTGTTCAGCTAGCAAATGATCTAAATAACAAAAAAATATTTCAGCAGGTTGTAAGTTTTCGAATCGAACACACCATTATTATCTGCTCATCTGAAAACTGATTTAACTAGTAACGGATTATTTCATCAAGTAACCGATAACGTTTCCGTTACCAGTTACCCGGTTACGGTATCGGAGCGACGAAATCATCGACTCCTCCAATTATCAACGAAGTAGGTTTTCATGAAAAAAAACGAAATTCTTAAAGTTTGAGTAAAGCAAGTCGGGCTCGGGGAATCTGAATCTGATAAAGGAATTTTTATTAATATCCCTTTCACTCTCCTTTTAAAAAAATCTATCTCTGAATACAGAAACAGGTTTCGTGAGAAACAAAATAATTTCAATGAAACACTTAAAATTTTTGTTGATAGAAACGTTTTTCTCAAAAAATATGAACTGAAAATCGTGAAAATAGGGATTTCACAAATGGATTTCCCCAGCCTGATATACTTTAGTCGAACTTCGTAGAATTTCATAATTTTTCTTAAAACATTTTTTGATGCATATTAGAGGAAGGGTTCAACTAGTTACTCCGTTACCCATTAACTGGTAGCGACCCTTTACCGTAACCACGTAACTGGTAAAGGACAAGTTACCAGCTACTTGGAAACATAACAGCTTGGAAATTAGGGTAACTTCGTAACCCTGATTCTACACGAAACATATTTATAAAAAGTTTTGTATACGAAACTCAAAAGGGTATTTTACCAAACGTCAACGGTAACGCAAATTTCAAAGGGTTCAGGACGAAACATTTTTTATATTTTAAAACTCTAAAGAATTTTACAAAACCTTGGATATTGCTAAACCTCTTACAGGTTTCGTATGATCCTACGGACACTTATATAGTACAGTAGAACTTGACGAAACCTCAGAGGTTTCGTGTAACACCTTATTGTTTTTCAGTGTACCGCATCCACCTCAACTCGTAGCCGATTTTCGATAACTAAACGGTTCCATGTAATGTTTTTGGAATCGAACCGGAATCGATGCTTTATCATGAATTGAAACCGGTACTGGAGCCACGATTCCGGGTTCGGTTCCGGGTAATTTTTGAACCGCAGACCTCTGTGTCTGTGTGAGATTTAGTTGTGCGGTTAGTCATATCCCCACATAGAGGCAAACACCCACACCCACTGTTTTAATATTCATCAGCCTCTCAAACTGTTAAGTACAGGTTCTAAGATCTTGAAAGCTATTTCTTATTCTATACTCTTTTTCAAAAAATTCCAATATCAAAAGCAAAAGCTGTTTAAGGTTGTGGGTGTGTGTCTTAGTGTAACGACAAGATCTTCGTCCACAACCACACCCCAGGTCGAAGACATACGGCGGGATCCGGATGGATCCAGTGTTATTCCCACGATTTCCTAAAGCGGGTTTCGGAAATCAATTCCGGCTTCCGGTTCCTGCTTACTTCCCATCAATCCCGGGTACCGGAGTGTATCCACGGATACGGTTACCGTTTCCTACACGGGTTCCGTCGACGGAAAAGATGGTTTCCAAGCCCAGACCGCATACAGTCAAGATCCAGCTGTTTCCGTGACGGATACCGGTAACGGATAAAACAATTTTCCCACCGGGACAGGACACGGCCATGATCTTACAGTTTATGCTAAGCTCCCGAAAACTCATCTGGCCGTTCCCCAAACTACGCTAAATACTCCGACGTCCTAAGCAAAGCTTCCAGTACTTCAAAGGCAGCTTTTGGCTTCTTTTTCAAAAAGCCTAGGATAACACCAGAAGATTCCCTGAGAACAAATAAAATTCAAGTCAAACACTATAATGTTTTCTCCAAAAATGTTTTTGTCGTAAAATTGGGAATTTTTGGCTCGGAGACCTAAAAATCAGATTTTTAGACTTTTGCAAACCAAAACCGCCATACGTAAGAACAGCACACATGCTAAACACCAGAGCTTTGAGACTTTCCTGAGTCTTCAATCAAGGTAAGTGACGCTTCTAAAGTCTCTAAATGACCTACCATTCACAAACTTTTATCAAAGACATTTGGAATGCACACTAATGCACTGAAAACAATAACACTCTTAGTAACACATCTAAAATTTTCACGCGAACCCATAAAAGTATGATAACCTATCCATTTTATCGACATAGTCCTTGAAATGAAGGATTTAGAAAAAAACTCCTAAAAAAGACCTTTAAAGGTCTTTTTTGTAAAATGGTGATTTGAGTATCGAGGATTGGTATAAATGAGAGTTATACGTTTAATGTGATTTTGTTTCCAGCGGATGCCTGATTTTCCAAGCATAAATAATCTGGTCGGAAGACGGTCGATTCCGACAGTTTTCCGGTGCTTCTTTATCAGTACATTGTTTTTTCTGGTTGGATCCAAGCGAAGCTTACCATAGTTTCGGTAGGTTCCTGGATGATCCGTGGTTTTTCCATGAATTTTCCGATTTTCGGAAGTGGCCGGAAAATAGCCCGTTTCCAGCGGGATATGGGCTCCGGAAAAACGACCTGGGACACCAACAGCCTTACCTATACCCACAATTTTACTTTTTTCCTTCTAGTATATCAGGCAAAGATGTCAACAACGACCCCACAAGTTTTGAAAATCAAATATCTTGGTAGAGATTATTTATATCCTTATCCAATAACAACAATCCGCATAAAAGATTTTATTGCTCAGTTTCTTGAAGAGAATGATATCGAAACAACAGTTCGATTAGAACTATTCGAGGGAAACTCTTGCTTGACACGTGGAAGCACATTGCAATCACTCCAAATCAAAATGGGGCAGTCACTTGAACTTAAGCAATTGCCAAGCAGTAAAAATATCGTTATTCGTATTCAGACACTGTCGGAAAAAGCTCGTCAATATGAATTGAACGCTGATGCGACAATGCGAGATCTCTATAAAGAAATTCGCGACGATAAAGAGCTATCCACGTTTCATAGGACCTTCCCAATTTTATTTAATCATCGTATGCATATTTTGGAGTCTGACGAGCCGCTAAGCGATTATTTGAAACTGCCTAATTTTATTCAATGGGACGGTAGTAAAATCCCGCATTTCTATTTGTTTGAATGTCCAAGGGAATTAGAAGGGCACTATAATGAATATCAAAGTCAATCCAAAAAAGAGATATTTAGATCTAATCCAGCATGGGAACCATCTTCATGTGTAAGTCAAACCAAGGATGCTATGTCTATCTACCTTCTTAGTTTATATGCATTGGCATCACTTTTTGGCACTAATCCTGATGCAGATTATATTGATTTTAATGTGACACATTCATTCCATTTTCTCAATGTGCTCCGCCAAACTCTATTTCCACCGGCTTGTCTTGCTTTTAAACATATACTTGAAGGTGCTTTGTTCTCTTTTGAAAAGCAGCTACTTAGTGAAGCCTTATACCGACTTTTTCGTAAATGTCTTCCAGTGACTATACCGGACATGGAAGTGTTCTTGTATACCCCTTATATTCTTTATGCAACTTTTCAAAAAGCAGAGTATGCTTCAAAAGAAAATGACAATTATGAACAAATTGTTCTCTGCAAATTGTGCGAGGAAGGCAATACTCAACATGATAATCATACTTATTTTCAGAATCCTGTTATTAAGTTGGATAACTCAAATACAAAGTTCAAGTTAACGGAATTAGATAACCAGTCTGCTGAAACGAACGCCAAGTGCATTAACCAGACCGATTTAAAGGTGTTTATGAAGTACCTTTCGAACTGCTTCGAAAACGAAGAAAATCGGAAGATTGTGTGAGTAAATTTTTCATTTTACACATTATAAGGAAGTAGCATCTTGTAGAATAAGAAGATGAAACCCTGGGAAAATTTTTTTCTAGAACTATGCACATTGCAACAAGCTTGGATACATACTAAATGAAAAAGAGTTGGACTATACGTGATTTGTGAGATTTATCATCGGATTTTTCTGCACCAAAATTCAAACTATAAACGATTGAAATTTCCCAAATCACAAATAATCTGATTTTTAATCAAAATAATTCTGCAAAATCAAGAATATTTGAGATTTTTATCAAATTACGTTGGATTTTAGTCAAAGTTTTGATTGGTTTTCAGGATTATTTTGATTGAAAATCAGATTATTTGTGATTTGGGAAATTTCAATCGTTTATAGTTTGAATTTTGGTGCAGAAAAATCCGACGATAAATCTCACAAATCACGTATAATCCAACTTTTTTCACTGGGTAATGGCCATAAATAAGAATATTGTATGTCAGGATAGGAGAATAACCATTTTTTCTAGTTTCTTTTCATTCTTTCGTTTTGTTCTTCTGGTATTTTATATACTGTTTCTAGTATTTATCTTCTCTTTTGTGTTCAGGTACGCGTTCTTTTAACATGTATATATATAATTATATATATATATTGATGCTTATTGTCTCGAAGGGAGTCTTCTTTCAGAATCAGAAAAAAAAAGTGGAAGATGAGTGTGACAGCAGGGTTTCTAAATTTGCAGTTTTACAAGATTGAAACCCGATTTAAATGCCTTGTTTCATTTCCAAAGACTACTTTAGCAAGAAATTCATGTGTTATACAAAAATCTTGAGGTTCACACAAGTCAAGTACAAAAAAAAAGAGTTCGATCCCGGAGGATTATCCTGGATAATTTTTGTTCCAATGCGTTTGATATGCACAAATCTCGAAATATCTCAGGATCACGTAGTTGCATTGCTCAAGAAGCTCAATTTGACGTGCACATAAAAAAAATCAACAATGGCAGCGATTGAAATCAGTGTTTACTTCTTCTGAGTTTATGCTTTATTCATAAGCAAACATTTTAATAAAGAAAATAACTGAACTTCTCAGTTGTGCTTTTTCATATCCATCTTTTTCATGAGCATGACAGACACGTATCCCAGGAAGTTTCCACATCGAATAACTTCCCTTGATCAATAGGATCATGTACATACGATACCAAAGTCCTCCATGATAAAGATTTAGTCTTGAATTTTTATTTTCTCTATAGAAGATTACAATAAAAGTAATCAACCATTTAGAATGTAGTGATATATATGAAATTTCATAAGTGTTTGTTTGTATCGTGGAATGTAGGAGGGTAAGATGAGGGTGGCGAAGTAGGGAGCAGGGCATGAGTCTTCACATCACTTCCAGATACAAGCACGCAATGACTTCGATATTTTTACAAATCACCCTGCCGAAATACCATAATATTTATATTCATAGAATAATTGAATGTGTAAGATATCAGGTCTTTTCTACCGTAAACATAATTGTAACACACTTGTTCAACTTACCCAGTTGTCATTGTGTTTTAGCAGTGCAATATTTGGATAGTACCAAGAGAAGCGTTTTTTCATAAGTACCATTTTTATGACTTTTTGTTTTTTATGAACTTTATGTAAGCTGAAAAAAGTTTTCCTTCATAAAAATCAGATCCATTTTTTATCAAAGATGCCACATGATACTATTTTAAAGAGAAATCTACTGCACTAAGGTTGATAGACTCTCTTATTCAATAAATTATAGAAAGTTTGTGAAAGTTGTTCTATCAGTCGAGAGTTGTACATTTCAGAAGCGAGAAGCATACATTATACGGAAGAAGTTATGACGAAAGTAATTTTCCTTTCCGGCCGAATCGTGTAAGCACCGTCCTCCGTCATATGCAATCATAAATAACAATAGCTCGATACATAGATACCAGCCGTATAAACAAAGTATCTCACTGTGCCAAACAAGATCCATAAAAATCATAAACGTTAGCCAATATAGAAGTAATAGATTAAGGAGTAATGCAGGTCAATTTAAAAGATTAACTGAACAGTATAGAGTACAATCTTACTTGACCATTCTAACCTTGTTCTCACAGAAAAATGAAAACAAAATTGGAAGTAGAAAGGAAATGAAACTCGATTAACTAGAGATAAATCAGAATATTAAAGCAAAAACTTCTGAAGTTTTATATTATTTTGATAGAGAGTATACAATATGGCTACCAACAGAGGATAAAAATTTATTCTCAATTGGCAATATTTTCGAACAACACAGGAACATTGTTCGTTTCAGTGATGATGATTTGAAAAAGATACGAGAAGAACTTTCTAGCAATGATTTGTACAGCTCTTTCACATTTGTACGTCCGCCAGCGCTATCAAGGCACAATAGTATGCAGTTTGCTCTACTCGACAAACCACGATGCATAGTTTATATGATTAATGCTGCCAAAAACAACACAGATATCTTTACTGCCTACGATCCCCTCGATAAAGATAAAGAAGATTTTAAAAAAGATGAAGTAGCGTCCGATGATATTTTGCGCGAATATTCTTATATATCTGTACGTGATAATGTTTGGGATGTGCGTCCAATTGAGCAGTTAACTCTTATTCTGTTTGATGTTAGTGGTTCGATGAAAAGTACAGTGGCGAGCAATTCTAAAAATCTTCTTGATTTGAGCATTAGCGCGCTAGGCACATGGTGTGACAAATTCTGCTCCAATCGACTACCACATGCTATAGGTCTCATTTACTGTGGTGCTAAAGTAACTTCAACAACCCAGCTTATCCATGAAGCTTGTCCAATTACAAATAATTTTATTGATTTTGAAAAATCATTGAGCTCTCGACCAGATTGTGGTTCTTCAACTCCACTGTATGATGCGATTGAATTTGCATTGAAGATTATGGACCAGTTTTATGAACAACACAAAAGCAGAATGAGTCCTAATTACCAGAAACTTATCATTTGTCTTTCTGATGGCGAAGATACGTGTAGTAATATGAAGTTACCACAAATTACCGAGAGACTTCAACAAGATAATGTCGTTTTCGACTGTATTTGTTTCAAGAACGAAGAGGCAAACTCGCTTGTCCATCTATGTACATCCTCAAAAGGATATTATTATTTTCCTATACCCCATTTAGAAAAGGACTTGATCAGTCTTTTTGAACGAGAACCGGCCATGATTGTAGAGAGGCGCAATAGAAATATCTATGGGGTTGTTAAAGAGCCAAAACTATGTGAACCAAAATCTCTTCGTGTTCCGGCAATAAATTTAGGGGAAACTTTCATAAATGACATAACAGTATCAAATCAAACTTTAAACAGAGTTTTAAGAGAAGCAAATAATTTGAAGCAAAGATCACTAGAGCACTTTCTTATCTTTGTTTGCAAAGACAATGCCCTTTTTTGGAAAATGATTATGA
The DNA here is from genome assembly GCA_900239685.1 of Rotaria macrura. Classification (NCBI taxonomy): domain Eukaryota; kingdom Metazoa; phylum Rotifera; class Eurotatoria; order Philodinida; family Philodinidae; genus Rotaria; species Rotaria macrura. The sequence continues at coordinate 59,846 of OENT01000332.1, forward strand.
AAGGTCCAATAGGAACTAGCTATTGTGGCTATTTATGGGTCTTGTCCGTCGAATTTCCATCGCTCACTTATCCATTACGGCCACCCGAAATTAGATTTATAACGCCCATTTATCATTGTAATATCAGCGACGATGGAAAAATCTGCCATGAAATCTTACGTAGTCACTGGACATCAAAGACAACTATGTATGATGTACTTCAGCAAATTATTAGTTTGCTTTTCCAACCAGAATCAAACGATGCATTATCAACAGCTAGAGGCAATCTTTTAAAAACAGCACCGGAAGATTATCTCAAAGAGTTAAAGGAACACAATGAAAAATATGCCAAATCAACTATAGAGGAACTCAAAACGCAGTATCAACTTGAACAATTCGGCAGTTGACTTTTCGTGATTGATTGAACAACTATTCTACAATGTAGTCAAGAAAATATTTCTAATATATAAATGGATTGTTCTTCTGCATGAGTGTACAAAAAAATGTGCTTCCTAGCTGTATAATTCTTTATTCATAAAACTGATTTAGATGGTAGTGGTCTTACAGGAAGAGTTAGTTAGTTTTGAATAATTTAAAAATGATCCGTCATTCATCGAAGATTTACTTTGTAAAATATTCAGGAAAAGCATCTCAAATTTTTATTTGATAGATGGCTAGTGGGTAGTGGTCAATCTTCCGAAACCCATACTTAGGTTTTTAATTTCGAGCTGAAAAACGACGAAGAAAGTTATTTTCACAAAATAACTGTTCTTTGACCTCTAGTGAAGCAAAACTTTGAAATTTACAGGATCAATAGCCGATAGAGAAGGCTTTTGATTGAAGCTGTGTTACATATTTAATGAATAAAAATCATGGAGAAAGGGAATTAGTTATTTTTCGGACATGATTCAATTATTATCCGTATCGTCGAATCAATGAAGCTTATTGAAACAAGAAAGGTCATGTATGGAAAATAGTATTTTTTTTAGATAGGATTGTCTTTCCAGTGTAACCTCCACTTTCAAAATTTATGCTGAAAACCTTATTAGAATTGGTACATCTGAATCTAAATAGAATCTCAGACCGTCAAACTTTTTATGATTTCTAATTTGGTCACTTCCGTTTTCGCTGACGACGATTTTCTCCGACTCCACTTTCACCGAGGTCCATTTTCTCCGATTTCCATTTTCTCCAATTCCTTTTTCACCGACAACATTTTTTGACCGAAAAATACCTGGTCACCCATGATTCATTCTGAATTTTAAATTCTTTACAACTAATAAGTTCATTAACAAACTCATACATCACTAACTCAGTTGGTAACCATCTGACTTGGTAACCATCTGAGTTGGTAGCAATGTGACTTGGTAACCATGTTAGTTGTTAGCAATCTGACTTGCTAACAATGTGAGTTGGTAGCCATCTGACTTGCTAACAATGTGAGTTGGTAGCCATCTCAGTTGCTTAGTATTTCAGATAGTTATAATCAGTAATTTAATAATTTAACCTCCAAAAAATATAGATTCAAGTACCGCCACAAGTACTCCGTGTTAAATTAAGGGGCACCCCCCCCCCCCAGAAAATCTGATTTTTCGAAAGAAATTTAAAATTGAGTTCTTATTATAGAAAGATGTCCCGTTATTTCCTCTTTCAGAATATATATAGGCTTTTGAAAAATGGTCAACTTTTGGCAGCCTTATGGAAGAAGTAATCTCACCCTACTATCATATTTTTCGATACTTTGGAATTTCAAGGAAATTTTTCGTGGTTGATTTAGGGGAGTTTTCTTCAAACCTACAAAATATGAATTGATAGGCACCGCAAAAACGAATTCTAGTGCAATATGTTAGAAATATTCCATTAAAAAATTAGATTTTTTACGTTTGCATGAAAAGTTCACTTCTAAAACTTCCTAAGCGCCTTTCTCAAAACATGGGTTTGAAGCAGGAAAATTGCTATAACTCCCGTTCGGCTCACTTTTCCTGATGTTTGCTTTTTACTTTAAAGGTCTCGATTAGAGCTAACTTTTCATCGACCGGATTTTTTATATTTGATTCCTGGACTGAGAGAAGTCTGATTTAGTGCGTTTTTTGTACCCAATTTCCAATCATACGGAATAAAATACTTATAAAAAATTTAACAGAAGAAAGTTTCGAAATTCTGCCCGATGAAAAGCTACGTCTGGAGGCTAGCCTTAATTTAAAACCGACCCGACAGCGATAGCTCTCATAGTGAGGAAGTTAAAACAATTCTCGTGGAAGTTATTAAACAAACCATAAGTCTAGTTTAGTAAGGTTTATAAGGTTGAAAGTTTTATCACAAGTGTTTATCACAAAGCCTATCGATCGCTGAAAGTTTGAGCCCAAACCTATGCTCCAAAGTGGCAAGTCGATTGTGAGGGGGGTCTTGAGACATGAATCCCTCATATGGTGGCATCTGTTTCAAAACATGAGAAAAGTTCAACCGACTTGGCTACCAAGTCAGATGGTTACCAACTGGATTAGTGATGTATGAGTTTGTTAATGAACTTATTAGTTGTAAAGAATTTAAAATTTAGAATAAATAATGGGTGACAAGGTATTTTTCGGTCCAAAAATGTTGTCGGCGAAAAAGGCATTGGAGAAAATGGACATCGGTGAAAGTGGAGTCGGAGAAAATCATCGTTGGCGAAAACGAACTAATTCCTCAAATCTATCTTCTAGATGAGTAACAATCCTGTATGCCTTCTTTGTGACCCAAACGACGACCAATCCTTGCTGATATGTGAGAATTGTCAGTTCATTCAAGGAATCACAGATCGTAGAAGGTTCTTCAATAAAAGTCTTAATGCTTTTCAAAAAAAAGCAGAGAAAATATGGAATACCAGCCATGATTTAAGTGCCTTGAGAATCATGTGCCAATTATTGAAAAAACGTGTTTCCACAATAAATTTTTCGTTTACCCCTACCAATGATTTCATTAGTGGATATCATAAACAAGATGAAACTGCAAAAATTTATATCCAGGATCAAGCCAGATTCAGAGGTCTGATACCAATAAGTAGTGAGGCAGATGGTAACTGCTTATTTCATTCGATTAATATTCTTGGAAAACTCACTCAAATATCAATAGCTGAATTACGCGTACGTTCTCTGCTCGAAGTTGTAATCAACTACGATCAATATATTGAATATTTTTCCCACCTCACACTAGAAAATGGGACTGACAATATACTTAAATATTGTAGTGAGGCAAGAATGAAACAACATTCGCAGATATGGGATGTACTCGGTTTGTGTGATGCATTGAAATGTAGAATTGAACTGATGTATTTTCATGATCGTCCTCCACTTCCGTTACAAAATTGGACCTACACACCAATCAAGAACCCACGTGGCACTCTCAATAAAATAACACTATTATGGACAAATACAAATCCAAGAGAGCAATCCCAGGATCCTAATGAACGATACAAAGCCAATCATTTTGTTCCATTAGTCAGGTATACTATAAAACATTTCAAAGATTTTATTGATGATATTTTTATCGATCATTAACAATCTTTTACCTTTGTATTTCTTTTAGAATGTTGAAAGAATCAACAGATATTACAGGTAATGTTACGCTTCTGAATTTTTGTCGGATTTTTAGTCAATTTTAGCTTAAATACACTATTACGAGTATTAAATGAGTTACCAAATTTATCGGTGAAAGAGTCGTTAAGTAACATAGTTTTAAGGTTCTTTTACAATCAATTAGTGATGCATAAATATCACTCTTATTAGACACATGTAAGATTTGAGAACGAGATGTTAGGTAGTGGCCTTGACTTAGTATTCAGTATATTCGAAAACGAAATTGTTCAAGCACTCAGGTATTTGTATTGTTGATATTGAAAACAAAGTATAATATATGTACGTGGAAATCTATAAGGAACAGGAAGGTACACAAATGAGAATATTATATAACCAGTAAATAAAATATTGAAATTATTGACGCATGAAAAAATGCCATTAATGACAAGACAGTTATGTGATGAAATAAATAAACGTAGTTTTTATCGAGAGCACTATGTAACAAAGTGTTTAAATATCGACCACATTATGTTATTATTGATTATGCTGTAAGTGTTTTTTGATTATCAGAGAAACAGTGTTCGGAAATTTTGAGGGCAAGCTACAATCACAACTGATTCTATATAAAGAATGCATCTCCTTGCCAGCAGTAATTCCTCTGAAATAGCCAATTTAGGCCAAGTTTAAGGATTTTGTGAATTCTATCTGATTAGATAGTGCACTGTGTCTACTCTTAAATTTATTGAAACTTATCGATTTTGCGATGAAGTTTGAGGATTTATACATGTTTCTTTGGATCCAACATATATGAAACTTAACTATCTTTTCTAAAACCTAGATGGGTGTTGGTATGAGGTGCAGATTTCGACTCGTCCACACCTACAATCCCACTTTTACGATGGTTTTCAACATCAACAGACTTTCTAATTACTTGAATTAGGGGAGTTTTCAGACTGTTCCCACCGCACCCCCCCCAAAAAAAACCGATTTTCATCAGAAAAACGTGTTTTAACATAAATTTAGGGGCATGTCGTATGATGCGCCTACTACGCGAATGCGTAAAAATATTATTGAATCTCAAAGATTCGTAGGGAGTTTTAAAAGACGTTCTAAATCCGACTGAAGCAATTATTGTTTTCAGCCGTGAGTATCGAATCACGTTTCAGAAAGGATTTTCGTGCACCTTTTTTCTCATTTATTGAGTTCGATAGGGATCAAAAAATAATGATATTGAAACAAATGATGAACTCAAATGTAAAAATGTTTAAGATCTAGGCGATTCATTAGGAATGTACACCGAAACGGACACGTGGAGTCGTAAAGCTATTTTCTACTTATCATCTTTTATGAAAAATGTCTATATAGCAAAGAAGTAACATAGAATCCTGGATAGAATGGTTGACATAGTTCTCGCGAAAAATGAAAAAAATATATTTGACTTAACTCAAATCCTTGGAGAGGAGAGGGTAAGGCAATATTGAAAGAATTTTTTTTCATTTTTCGCAAGAACTCTGTTGAACATTCTATATAGGCTCATGTTCTGATTCTTGTTAGATGGAAACTTTTGATGAGAAATGGGGACACAAAAAAATTAATTTGTTCTTTTCCATGTCCTTTACTCATTGATTTTAGTAAAAAACATACTAAATGGCGCCATCTATCATGAGTTATGTCGTCAACAGCATAGTTCGATATGCTGCGATGATTGCTTACCATCGATATATAATGTTTACTGCTTTGACTCGATTTAAATTGGTATTTAAGAAAAAAATTTCTTCAGCGTTTTCTTCAAAACTCTTTTTTTGCGCTGATGATCAAACTCCGAACAAATTTAACCTCGTTTATCTGGAAAATCACTGATGCTTTTCACGATTTTAGATATTTCAAAAGCCCCAAAAATTAATGAGAGCTAAAATAAAAAGTTCTTTCTCTCATCTGAGGGGTGAACAGATCTCATGCAAATAAAATAATCCTCAGTTCCACATCAAAAAGTATAGTGAAAAACGATTTTTACGGCAGTGGGTCCATTTTGTGCCTTAATCTCTTGAAAACTTCTGAATGCTGAGGCTTAGAGCGGGAAAATATTTCGTAATTTTTGTTATTTGGACCCAACATTTATAGAAAGCTTCAAAGAGATCCCATACACTGTCGAAAATCAATTTTAGAGTGGGTAAAGGGGGAGTAAACTTAAGCGAAGCTCACAGGTAAACAAGGTGAAAAATTCTGTACAGAGATCGTTCTTGATCACTGTGAAAGATATGCTTTTACTGAATCAAAATAAAACCAAAAAGGGAGCTTGAATCTAGGTATATATATGTAGATACAACATGAAATTAGCATATAAGTTCGACTGCGTTGGACTTTTTTTCAACCTATAAGTACACGAAGATCTTACAGATGTGTTGTACAAAGTTTTTATACACACTTGTTACTTCATCTTTTGAAAATGTCTCTTTTTTAAATATGTTTTAGCAATTTAGACGAGACTTTTAGAGCAACAAATATTAATCCAAATTTTTTCTGATATAAACGAAATACAATCCTTTTCATACAAAAGGAATTCGTGTCTAGTACGAATGTACTATCAGAGTTTCTTAATTGTAATCCCTAGGAAATGTATTCTAATCTTCCTTTTCATTCATTCGAGATGTTTTTAAGATTCCAAAATGAGACATTCAGGTTCCACATATTGATGTAGGTGTGAGTTCGTTAGAATATATGTATTGTTTCCAAGCATGTTTTCCTACATTAAGAAATGACATTAATACATCTCATAGATCTAGATTATGCCACCATTGTCGCATGGATTAGTAAGCACATATTTAAATGAAAAGTTTCAAAGCAAAGCTTTTTATTTTTTATTAGAATTTTTTCATCGAAATCTGCTGATATTTTGCAAAAGGTTTTCAATCCCTTTTCACGCTCAATAAAAATATTACGACAATTTAATCAGTTACCAAGCCCTGTTACAACTTAGTTGCCTCAATAACGTTTCGAATGAAAGCCTAACGGTTGAGTAAAATCTGTGTTTTTATCATTGTAGTTGTGCATGAGCACTTTCAGGAACATTATTAGAGTAATGGTTGTTTTACTCTATTGAGTCCCTCGTTGACTGGTTCATGTTACGATGCATATAGTACTCTTCTGTTTAGTTATTTATGGCACGACTATATAGGATCGTCAGACAGTTTGTGTCAAAAACTAAGTATTGTTAAATGTTTAGAGTCATATTTGAGGCGTTTAGTTTCGTATTCGATATCGTAAACATGCGTTTATAATAGTCTTTAAAGATAGCTTCGTGCCCCCCAATGAAGAAAATTGCATTCAATTAATTGATTCCTGTATCAAGTGTTGAGTATAATCAGCTGAGTGTACATTAATTGACTTTCTCACTACTAGACAATAAATATAAATGTGTGTGAAATTTCCAACTCCATATAAAATTTCCGATCATGTTATCGAATTTGGTTATATCTTAACTCTGTAACGAACATTTTTGTTATGTTCAAAAGGCATTTGTAGAAGCAGTTATAAGTTTCTATGATTTTCGAAATCTATACTCATCGGAGATTAGTTATGCCAAAATGACAGTTTTTACACAACATAGTAGTATTAAAAACAGATTCTTCTTCTAAACCAGCTCAATTATCCAAGTGGTCATACGATTGGCACTTGCATAGAATCAATTTCAGCTTCCTGTGAGCACCGACATTCTACATAGAGTGTCGAGTGGTTAACTGCAGATAAATCCTTCCTACACATAGCTTTCGACCGATCGAACAGGAATTAGTGTAGTTAGACAGAATTTTCTCCGATAGATCTTGCATTGTCCAGTTATCTAGTTCTATCCAATATAGAGGAAAGAAGGAGATTCGAGCATAAATAATTTTGATTGATTTTTGTTCAATCTCTCTAAGCTAAAGACGAAGTGCTCTTCCAAGAAAGTCGTCTTTTCGATTCATACAAAGATAATATTTTCAAGTAAGTGTTTGTTCCTTTTATTTGAAGAGTGTGATGCATAAACCATGTTATTCAATGAACACAACTTTTCTTCATGTTTAACCAAAGGAGACATTTCCCTTAGATTTTTGGCACCTGATAAACAAAAAGCTGAAATACTTCATGGCCAGCTCTCATCGTTGGTATTAAACATGACGTAGAGATTTATGAAATTAAAATGAACTATCTTATGCTAAAATTAATGATTTTGTCAAAATAGTCGAAATAAAAATACATCTTAAAATTGACTCCTAGAAAAGTTTTAAGCTAGTACGTCATCTTTTTTCAAATATTTTTCATGATATTTCATCGAAACTCGAGGGATTCGCCTACTTTGTTTTTTATTGGTTTCAGAGAATTTTAGCTTTCGAAGAATGTTTTTGAATATTGCTTTCTCAAAAGGTTCATTGTGTTGTTCTGTATCTCACCTGCAACGAAACTGGCACATTAGAGTGCCAGTGACAATGCATTGTGTTCATAGGAAATATATTTATTCACATGCTAATGACGTTCGTTTTTAATTATATTCTTCGTTACTTTGAGCTAAGTTTATCTCATTTCTTGCAAGGATGGGGACTAATTTTATATTACTTACACCGTCCAACAAAACGGGGATCATGAAGGCTTTTTTTATCGGACACAGAATGCATAGTATGTATAGAGGTAAACTCAATCAATCGCTCTTTATATGCAAAAATTAATTGGAACTACGTCACGTATCGCAGTATCACAAGGATGCACACACAGAAACTAGAAAATAACTGTACCAAGTCAAAAAGGGAGATTATAACCACATTTTTATACAACGAAATCCAAATTATAATCGATTGATCAAGATTTCAATCGATTATAATTTGGATTTCGTTGTATAAAAATGTAGTTATAATCTGGCAAACCGTGCAATAATCTGACTTTTCCCCTGCGTATTTCGTGTTAAAACACGAAATTAAAAACTTTTATATCACTTCATTATTTCTGTTCTTCCTGTCGGGTCTCTACGCTGAACTTACTTGACATCTGAAGCAATATTGATCTAGTATGTATCATTTTCGAAAAAGATCAATTCAAATAATAATAAAGAAATTTATTTATCAAAGCAGCTTGTTCCTCCGATTCGTACTGCGTCTAATGCAATTATAATACAGATAAAGCCCTGTCCTAGATTTTCCAGTTGTCACCCTAAAACTTCTTCTTTCTTTTCATCATTTTAAAGCAACATTTTCCGGCTTTCAGGTTCTGAACCTGGCAAACCAACGTATGGTGAGCTTAAATCAGCACTTGCCTCGATTACTGCGGAAAAGGAACAACTGAAAGATGAATGCAACAAACAGAAGACTGATATTGGTGAGCTTCAAACAAAAAGAGAGGCATTAAAGGACAGTTTAAGACAAAGTGAGCTCGAAGTTCTCAAGTGGAAACGAAAAACTGAACTCCTTGAAGTAGAAAATACCAGCCTTGGCAAAGAAAACGCAGTTTGTCTACGAGAAATTCAATGCCTACAACAAGAAAAGCAAGGTGAGCGTATTGCATCATCATTTTTAGACTCTACATCAATTTTCTTGAGATTACTTCTCAGGACCAATGTGAATACGGAGTTTTTGTTGATGAGAACAGCTTTCGTAACCGAAAGTAGACCGGCTTCTCACAGCAACTGCCATTTTCCTCAGTCACTTCCTACCGATACAAGTTAAAAGGAGCCTCAACAATGGAATATTCCACAAGATCTCATCACTCACCCCTTTCAATCATGATTTTGTGCCTCTTCTCATAATGCAGCAAGTAAATGTTCAAACCCACACCTTGGATTTACGAAGTTAAAGATGCTACACCGATGTTTAAGTCGATTTCGATGATTGATTTTGAAAATACAAGAACGCTGTTTCTAATTACATATCTACACCTGAGTAACGAGAAAATCTCAAGATGATGAAAGGTGACGGGATTCGTATCGATCTCCGTTGACGGAAAGGTTTTCTTCGGTAGTTCAGTTCTTCAAAATCTCTTCCCTTGAAATTTAGCGTTCTGTTTTATAAATGTGAGTTCGGAACAACATCTTCAAAGAGGCATACCGAGCCTCCACTGAATAATGCGGTGACAGTAGGTATTTAAATAAGAATTCTCGATCCGGAGAGTACTAAGGGTCTAGATGATCCGTTAAGTCGATAATGTAAAATTCAGACGGACCTAAAACCGACTTCTTCAAGAGAAAATCTAACAAGGGAAAAGTAAGGAAATATTTGAATATTAAACTATCCATGAAACGGTTGATCCGATAAAAGACTTCCTTTCTCTCTAACAACCAATGAAGAGACAACTGATAATGAAAACTCTTTTCTTTAATAAGTAACATGCAACACAAATATTTGTCTTTTCAAGATATGAATAACAACCCTCATTAGCAACTACATGTGGGCGTGAATTTAATGATGTGCTTCGCTACATATGCAGCTTTGACTATATTTTTATACGCAGCTATAATGTCTCTCATTCACATCTACCTACTTACATTTACCTTCATGTATCTCCCACGGCGCAAAGATAGTTTTTGAGCCTGAGGAAAAATAGGACTCCATTATAGTACACCAATCATATAATTTTGCACATGATGTATTTTATTTCGCGAATAAAATTGTACTGAGTTACAAGATTTTAAATAGGGTTATCGTAACCATTCAGATTTCCCCAACTGTTGTATCCTGGGTAATGTGGTCGTCCGTATAATTTTCCAGAAAAGGAATCATTTGCATCATTGAATCATGATAGCTTGCATGAAAATGAGACAAGCACTCCTGAAATATCTGTGTTTTTGCGATAATTCATCATACACATCGAATAATGTGATATAATGAAGTAGACGTGAAAATGTCCTCATTTCCCAGATAGATTGACCACGAATTTTCTGTGTTATTATATCTTCATGTAAGCCGAATAGAAATATCACACAACCTGATTTTTGTGGATAAATTTCAAACTATGCATAACAGACTACTTTCGAGGAAGAGCGTTGAATGGACGAAGTAAGAATCGTTTCACGAATATGCAAGCGAAGTAAAGGTAAAAATAATAAGCAGAGAAAAATTGCTAATAAATTATTTAGCTTCTGCTCTCAATGAAACTCCAGTTTTTGACCACGCATTCAAAGCCGATTTCTTATCACAGGGAGCTGCAGCTAAGCTCCCTCCTTCACGATATGTATATAGTTTTTCAGAAAAAGACCAAATAGTAGCAGACTGCATTTTTTGGGAAGATTAATCTTTCACTTCCATCAGCATGAAATACATATTACTATATATGATCTAGCGGACACAATGTTGCTCGCATACATAATTTTTTCCGTGCTTTAAAAGACTTCACATAAATAGTATTAATATCCTATTATTTGTTTCTGAATGAAAAAATCCAATTGTACACTCACGTATTTATCTTTTTTCTGCAAAACATGTTTTTCAGTAAGGCAGTTGGAAATGACAGCCGCCCAATTCTATATAAAATTAATATTATGTTTGTTTTAAAATTCTAAATGAAGGTAAGATTTTGTCCTACCATATTTGTCAAATTTTATTTCTGTATTGAAAAAAGTGATATTTAGTGACATGTTCTTTCGATTACTTCGATCGAATATTTACTAAAGAGGTCATTTAAAATGAATGAAACGAAAATTCCAAAACTTTGTCAAAAGAAAAATTGCGTACTGGTATGATGTTTTATATACAACCAACACTAGTTCTCTATCTCCTGCAACAAGAAAGTTATAAGGATTCTCTTGGATAATAAAAAACCAACAATAAATAAACCAAAACTACCATGTACTTCGGCAAATCCGGTTGCTAGTTTCACTTCATGATTTGCTTAAGAAGACCAGCAACCTATAGATATTTCAGTCTGCACAGATTATTATAGTGGAAAATTGGTTTTTAGAAGAGAGAGAGAGAAGCGGTATTAAAGGTGAGCTCATTCTTTTACTTTCAACTATCAGAGATCCAGTGTTATTAGGAATTCACTGCCATCTTTAATGCTGAATATGTTGGTACATGAAGGAAGCGTGCGAGTAAGAATACAGCATGGTTCCATTTTCTCATATCGATCACACTCCGCATAGTGTAGGTATTACTGTGGAAGTACCGATGTGTAGTTCAGTATAAAGTTTTGAACCTAAACGTACAGTGGTAATTATAGATGTGAGAGCATGACTCTAATTGATGAACAAAAGACAGACACAAAGATAAAGAATAGATTATACGCAAGAGGTATTAACTGATTTTTCCACGTGTAACAGTATGCGCTGAGAGAGTAAGTTTTTACACAAAACTTTTAGGCTACATGTTTAAGAGTTTATGGGTAGAATGGCAATGCGGTTGTGTCAGTGAATGTGCTTTCTGGTAGTTTCTGATGTATCAACTTCCAATAACAACACCCAGAATCAAACCCATCCTATTTTCGAAAACGTCTGGTAATCGAGAATAACATGATACGTATTTAGGATAGTGCCATACATGAAATTTGACAAAGCGCTTATATTTCCCGTCCGAGATACTGCATCTCCAACCAGAGACGTTGATGGATCCAAATAATGCGTAAACTGTGAGATAATTGGGCTTTTCCTCATTTTTCAAATGAATAGTCGAAATATCACTCATAATTCTACATTAGCTGATTTGTCTCGAGCTTTAGTCTCGAATCTTGAATTTTGCTCGTTCATGTTCTTTTTATATACGAGGAGAAAGCAAAGTGCAGATGGGAATGGGTTCATCTTATTTTGATTTACATCAGCATTCTACTTTTGAAATTCTGTTATGATACTCGTCTGATTCAGATATTTTTCTTGAGCAAAGTCTTCTATCCACATCAGTATTTGATAAAATCTTCGTATTATCCTAATTGCCATTAAGCAGGGGAATTTAGATATTACTGAAATTGAATCCAGAAAGTATTTTCGACTATTAATTTGAAAAAAAACCTATACACGGGTACACCGATTCTCGAGTCTACCGACATGTGAACCTTTTATAGATAGATTCGGTGTCGGCGTGGATCTTCTCACACACATCCGCACCCCCACCAGTAATCTGCGAGTCAGTCCAAAAAGCGACCCGTCACCGTCTTACAATGCTGGCGAGTAGCTCATCGCTGCCTCACCTTGGCTTACCTAGAGTTTATTACAAGGCAGTAATTTTTAGGCAGCTTCTCAGGCAGCCATAACATTCAACATCTTTTTATTTTATTCAATCAAATAAAGAACATTTTATGCATTCAAATAGTTTGTGGAAATTTTATAAAGTCAATATGAGTACTCAGAGTAGTAGATTTCATTGTTTTCATTTGTAGAAGACGCTTTTACTCGAAGACGACTGGGTATTTTTAATGCTGACACAATGTTCATAGTATAATGCGACATAAATGCATGCAAACAGAGTTGTACATGAGTTATTGAGACGCATCTGTATGCGTTAGGGATTTTTTTTCCGTATAAATAACTACTGCTTTTCTAGCATGATTAAAAACGCGTTTCGAACAAGCATTTAAACGCATGTATACGAATTTATTTTGATTAGTTCTCATGTGCGACCAAAATCCGTCTGAATGCGTTTAGCAGTGTTTTCCGAATTCTGTCTCATTAGAACGCGTCAGAATGTCGCCTTTTGCAACAATAACGCATCTAGCCTCGTCAAAAATGCGCTTTTCGATTACATGGACAAGAGTTTGTTTCCAAATCAAAAGTAAAGAACTCGGTTTCAACGTTTTAAACAGCTCCTTTTCTCTGCCTTCATCAACTTCTTCGATTGAGCTACTTTCATTTTCAATATTGCTTTTGAAATAAACAGATTTCCGATGGAAAACATAATACGGTAGAGCTTTGTTGGTCACTCTACTATTAATAATCTAGTGTTAGCGTATATCTCTGAAGCATTCGGAGGACTTATCATTTTCCCATGTCCTTTCACATGATATCCTTGCAAGACGAATACATAGCACTCGTTGCTGGGAAGAATTAGCTTCAATTAGCGACGTCTACGTCGGAGGGTAATTGATATTTAATTAAAAACATTGAATATGATTAAAAGCTAAGTTTTCGTATGTTTTCTCTGTGCGTGCACATTGCGAATGGGGTGAGCTCCCATAACATTTAGAAAACTATGATCACGGGACTGGTGTTAAATTCTAGGGCGGATGATGTGCTCTGAAGGTGGCGATAATTCACATAAATTGCTTTCTGAAGAAGCTCAAGAAGCTTATCCAAATAATTAATTCAATACGTTTGAGTAGAGTAGTATTCTAAAGGATTAACTGATGCAGAAATAATCTGCAAAGCTAAATCTTATACTAGCATGATGCAAATGTATACTCTCAGTGAATAATCTTGGTATCATATAATGACACTGATGTTGAAATAATTTTTTTCAATATAGACACTAGTCATATTGTTTCCGGTATCCCCTACCAACTGCTTAATGTAATTTCTAACAAGCCACTCGATGTCAACGGGGCTGGGACACAAAATGGAGCTAACGTTTGGATTTTCTCCAACCATCAAGGCCTGAATCAGCAGTGGGTTTTCCACAAGAACGCCGATGGTACCTACAAAATCATCAGTCGTCACAGTCATAAAGTATTGGATGTGACCGGAGGCTTCACCTCGCAAGGAACCAACGTTCAAATTTGGGAAGACAACGGATCAACAGCACAGAAGTGGCAGGTTCACCCACTTGGTAAGGAAACGTATAAACTAATTAATCCGAACTCTACCAAGGCGCTTGATGTCTCGGGTGGTAATAGCCATGATGGAGCGAACGTTCAAATTTGGTCAGATAATGGTACGCCGGCTCAGCAGTGGCTCATACTTCCTTTCTGCTAACGTTCGTGACTCAGCAGAAACCCAATAACTAAAGAAAACAACCATATCTTCTTTTCCGTTTTCATATCTGTTCCTTTATGATTTTTAGCATTTCATTAGCTCAATACGTCCAGGAGGGCATTATAACATGCTTTGTTGGTGGGGTGAGGGTGTGCCTGTGTGAGCCTCGTTAATACTCTGGCTTTCAGAAGAGTGTGAGTGTGGGAGGGGATGCGTATGGATAGATGCCTTCATTTTTTTTCATGCACACCTTGACGCACACGCAAGCACCTCTAAATACTTAGCGCAGCAGTTTGTTGGAAAGGTGTTTACCCTTCGAGGTGGATTTGATAGATTCGCCATACTCGCACCGTCGAAATAGTTATTTTTCTCTTCTTTTGTGACGTTGTTTGTGTGAGGGAAAAAATTGCATAGATTCTAAAACAAATAAGGTATGGGCAATTCAGCTGTTTCGTTTTTCGATTAATGTTTTCACTATGTGCTGTTTATGGGGTTTTCCCTTCTTTCGACATATATGGGTTGTAGTGAAATGCAAATAACATCATTACATAGTGCTGTGCAGAACTCTCTCTCTTGGTTTTCGCAATAAATCTTGATCTAATGGGAAAATCCCATAAAGCATCGTTGAGTGTCTGCCATGATGCAGCAATGACGGTATAAAACATAGCGTCTTTTTAGTCTTCGTGCTAAAGAAAAGCGGTCGTTCACTGTAGGTATATTTTCAGAGGCTTTATTTATGATAAACTAATTCTCATACGAAGCGACTTGACGCACGTAAGTAGTCCGATCACAACAGGAAACTAATGTTTTAACATTCTTTATTGATATTGTTCCTTTATGTCAGAGACCGCTTCTTAATGACTTGGGTACTGAAAAATTTCAATATATTATTCGAGCGACCTTTCAGATAGATTCTTCGTGTAAAATACGAGGCATAATCAGTGCAATAGGGATTGTTGGGTTGCTATAGCAACGGTAAAAGCGAGACTTCAGGAGTAAGTACTTCGCTCGCAGTGTCATCGTACTCCCTTCCCATGGCAAAAAAAACAAGGATATATTCACTGCGAAATGCGTTAATGCTGGCCGATCTAACGCGTTTCGCAGCGTTTCCCATGACGAGAAGCGTATAAAACCCTTTTCCCACTTATTCAAAACGCGTTTCGGAACCAGAATTCCCGAATGAAAAGGAAAAGTGTATCGTCTCGCGGCGTTTTTAACCGATTTAGAAGCTGCGAAACGCGTTAAATCGGCCAGCATTAACGTGTTTTGCAACATTTAAAAGTAACGATTTTTTTGCCATGGGTTGTACTTCACTTTAACTTCACCCGTACTCCCATTGTAGTTCCGTCATACTTCCGTGTACTCCCTTGTACTCCCTTCGTACTTCAAAACATTTTGAAGTAGATGCAGTCTCGCTTTTTCCCCCTGTGCTGGAGCCTCCACAAATTTTGAAAATTCTGGGCTTGGTTCCTTTTTTTACGAGCAGAATGCCATGAACAACTAATTTGAGCTAACCAGAAACTCGACGAGTCCTCCTTCCTCATCTCAATGTTAATTTCATTGCCAGTGATTTGAATATGAAAAGTTAGGAAGTATGGAGTACTAAAATTTTAAAAAAATCAGAATTGTTGTGTATTCTAATGAAAAGAGGCCCATTTATCCTTTGAAATTCGCGGAAAAAACCTGTATCCATTGATTGGACGTAAATAGGGGTGTCTCTTTGGCGTTCCGTTCCCAAGAACGAGGAACGCGGTTGCGTTCCCGTTCCTGGGAACGGGGAACGCGTTACACAAATTCATAAAATTGTCAGAAAATATATGCCACTATCGCTGTATCGAAATAATGCTTAAAACGAAAGTTGAGGTGCGTTCCCGTTCCTTAGGAACGGAACGCTTGGGAACGGGGAACGCTGACACTCATAGACGTAAAGGTAGTATCATTTTGAGAAGGCTACCCTACTGAATGTAGGGGCTTATCTAACTCGTGTGTTGGGACAATTATTCATGGGCGGGTGTGTGTGTGAGTGTGCCGGTGCCGGTGCCCAAATAGGTGTTTTGCTTGGCAACACACACACACACCCGCACCAACACCCATCGAACTAGCGTCGGTTGAGGTTGGATTCGGGCAGTTGTGAGAAAACTGCAGACAAACGTTATAGATGCAACCAACAACAATACCCACGCTCACCCACCGGCCTCCGTTACATACCATTCACATGAACAGTAAATAGAGTAACAAAAGCACCTTAAAGGATCCTACATTTACTTTAAATTCACAATCTCGTCCGCACCCACACCCACCCGCACACCCTCATAGTCGTATGTTGGAAAGCCACAATCAGCTGTGATTTAGAGGCATAGAATCGGTACATCAAGATCGTTTCCTTCCAACAAAACCTCACATTCTCCACGCAAAAAATTGGTCTTAATATTACTAAGCAATAGAGAAAAATGAGCTTCCAACATAATGTTATGATCAGCATTTTTAGTAGTATCTTTCTGATCGATCATATTTCTATTTTATGAAAAAAACGTTTTTCAAATTTCCTTTATACCCGTCAAGGGAAATAAATGGGTCGACATTTTTTTCCTTTTTTCCGAAGAATCGTGTGTGCCATTCGACTCAGGTTAGAGTTCTAATTGGGGAAAAATGAAAATTTTCAATAAATGAAGGTCGTTGAAGAATGCTTGAGGTCTCTTTCCGTGACGCTGTTGAGTTCGCTACGCACCAGAGCTCCGAATGGGATGGGACAATCCCATCCCATCCCATCCCATGGGACGAAATTACTTCTCGAAAATATCCCATGGGACGTGTTGGGACGAAATATGGATCGATGGGATGGGATGGGACAAATTTTTTGTCTTGAATGTCCCATGGGACGACTTGGGACGAAACATGGATCCATGGGATGGGATGGGATGAAAGATTCGTCCCATGGGACGATTATATGGATTTTTCGATGATGATATTTTTTGTATAAAAGATGATGTTCGTAGACATTGACAAGAGTCAATCTCATTTTTCGTTCTTGTTTTCTATTGAGGGTTGTTCTTCGAATCATGTATCCATTCCTGGATCATCATGATGGGTCCTTTGTCACAAAAATCTCATGAATCTTCACCAATGTTTAGGCTTCCAAAATTTTTATTTTGGAAGTTTCAAAAATTCCAACTGTTTCGGTTCTGAATTTGTCGGTGCTTCCAAAAATCATCTAGTATCCGAAATTTCTGAAATATTTGAAATTTCCAATGCCTCTAAAAGCTTTGCTTGATGCACTACTGAGCATTTACCGCGTTGGCAGAAACTTGCAAAATTTCGATAATTTCCTTTTTCGAGAATCTAAATATACCTCTAAATCTCATAACGAAAATAAGATTTCTTTTCTGCGCTCAGCTTGACTATATAACCGTATAGCTTCAGAATAGTTCTTTGACGAAGCATTGCGACTTCAAATATCCTCGAATGTTGCGACGAATCAGAAAGGCAAGAAGTGAAGTAAAAATAAGTCGATCTCCTTTTAAGAATACTGTGGTTCTAAAGCATCCTTGTTATGGTAATTACTTTTTTTGTGCTGTCAAGGATATAAGAAACTTAAGCTAATTCTGCTTCTATTTGTTAAAATAGATTGTATTTGAAAAGTGAAAAAATAAAAGAGTTTTCAGCAATATGAAAATTTTGAATTTATTTGATAAACTGATAGAATTTTATGTTGCATGAAAATCCCATGGGACAAGATGGGATGGGATGACTTTCAAATCCCATGGGATGGGATGGGAGGGTGTGGGGTGTGGGGTGTGGGTGTGGGTTTAGACGAAGGAGTACCTACCCACACCCAAACCCGAACTCACCCACACCCACACGAGCATGCATAAGAAACAAAAGTATATTTTTTTAATTTTACGAACATCGTTTCATGATGAGTAACTGTTGAATGATGCCATCGAGGGAACATATAAAATAGGACGTTTCTCTTTTCTTTATTGCTTTGCATTTCTTCGTTGCGTTTTGGACGCTTCTCATGCACTAAATCCGTGACATTAAAATATTCTACTCTACATCACTGCTGTATTTCTTTTGCAAACAATTGCTTCATGAGAACATTGACTGTAAAGAATGAATCTCAGTATACTATATCAGGGATTTTAGCTGCAATTGTCTGACTTCCACTCGTATGGCTTAGTTCGGAAATCTTTGCTATTCCTATAATTGGATTGTATAGTGAGAGATCATTCTACGTAAATATTACAATCAATAGTAATGTTTTATAGATCTAGTATTTAGCTTGAAACCAAACAAGGATCTTCAAGATTTCAATTCCACTGTGTATTTTTTGCGATAAGGTTAATCGAAATGTAAATAATAAGTGAGAAGGTAGTTATATTCTGATGTAAACTATCGTTACTATAAAAGTAAAAATGGCATATTGCATGAATAGCTTATAGTGATAGGATTGTATAAATAAATTTCTGTAAATTTAACTCTTTTTAAATTGAGAACACGAAGTAATATGGCGGTGAGAAAATAAAACTAAATGATTTACTATCAGTGTTTTCCATTGTTTTTAAACATGAATTAATAATAAAGATTAAAGTATGCAGCAAAGCAGCCGATTCCATTCATCCACTTGTTAGTTCCCAGTGACTTTGAAGGAAAAATAGAACTACCACAGACTGCGAGTATCAGAATAGTCGATTTCACTAGGACTGTGCTTAAGAAAGTGTATTGAATCAAACGTATCCCACATTTTAACTCCATCAGTATTACGTTGTAAGCTTTCTTTAAAGAAGTTTTGCATAAAGATTACAGAAATGAAATTTGTTTAGCGCAATATTTTGCCAAAGAATTCGATAATGAGTTTGACAAATGGCTAGTAACCTTAGCTGTAGATGTGATGATTCCAGCACCCAACATCAGTGATACAAATAAGTCGATTGGACTAACACTAATACTAGCGAATATCGACGTGACTTTCACCAATTATTTGCTAGAGTATTATTCGCGAAATTCCCGATAACCATTGGGTAACCGTAAAATTTCTCTCATCTATTGATTATATCATGAAGGTTTTGTTGAAAAATCATCGACCATCTCAACATCTTACAATCATTCACTTTTTTGCCTTATTGTAAGATGATCAAACTAACTCAATAGAATTCCTCATGACTATATTTAGAAAGAAATTCACAACGGATCTTCTGAATAAAAAGCAATATTGATATTTATCTGTGCTGAGTTATTTGCAAAGTACTAGACATTGCAACCAGTTTGAATCATCCTGACTAAGTACCGAATACTTTTGCCTATACTCTGTGAAAAACTAAAAGATGTGTGCATCTTCAGAAAATCTCTTTTTATTTTCTTCTATCAACAATAAAGGAAATCTTATTATGAACGAGACTTTGACAGGAGGAAACGATGAGTTTTGAATGTCATCATCAATCATAGATTAAAAAAAATATTTACAACATTGAGCAGATTCTCGTTTTTGAGACCACGTATGATATTTATTTACTTCTGTGTCGAACGACGGAGAGAATACTGTAAGAATGAATAATCGTGTAAGCTGAATGTATATACAAACGAGATGTAATTTATTTAGACATGAAAATAATGATAGAAAATCAGAATTGTCTAAACATCGATCTTAAGCTATAGATGATTTCAAGACTTTGATTCAGCCAACGATACGTATTTCAATGAAAGACAGGTATTACAGCGATATATATACATCCCAAAATCAGAAAAATAGACAGGAAGTCTTTTAAAGAAGATTAGGCATTGTAAAATCCACTCTGATATTATTTTTCAGGATCGAATATGTAGTAAACTGAATGGAAGAATTATAGTTAGTTAATATTATAGTATGGGTTTACTTCACAAAAGTCAAATCTCATTAAGCAAAAAATCAACTGTGGAACAACATGATATTTTCTTCAGATATACACTTGTCATCCTATTTATTTCTTCTTAATTAATCTCTACTTTTCTCATTGCTCCTTATCTGCGTTCTCACTTCGTACATGGTTTCTTATGCTAGAGATATTTGTTTTTGAAAAATGTTCTCCTCCAAATAGATATTCTTAAATGACTCAAAATTTTTGATGTTGTACACAATGGTATGACAAACGCAGCTTCAAGAAATTGATATCTATCCACATCATTATATGATAGAAAGCTGATAGATAACCATAGGAGATACAATTCTTCTTTTGAAATTTCGCGGAGTCAAAAGCTTTACATTAATTTGATAAACTTTTCTGTCTAACCTAGTTTGGCTAAATTCTAAATTATACACATCATTTTTACATTACTTTTCTACCAAATTGAATTTCCTGTGTTTATTTATTAAAGCATTGAATTAATTTTATAGTCATTTCAATTGAATTTACGGGAAGTCGAAACATACGATTTCATGAAAGAAATTTTCATAATCAAATAGGTATAGTTCTTTACGAATGGCTCATGAAATATCAAGACAAAACAAGAGAAGTATTGCCAGTGTGTGACCAGCGATTATCTAAAGTAAATGAAAATATTACAGAAAGCGCGTACAAAACTTGCTGTAGGTATAAACAATTAGAAATTTGATGGTCACTGTCATAGCCGAAGTATTTGTAACATCTGTTAATCCAAGCAACGAGGTTTTAAAAATCCAGTTGTTCGACAATCGTAAAAACTCGAGCTAATTACAGCAAGAAACACGAGAAATCAATGATTGAAATAAATACTATATAAACTATCATCTTCTAGACATAGTCCTTTAGTGATGAACGGTGAAATATGAGGAAATAAATACAGCATTTTCAGTTGAGAACAGGAAAATCATGAAACTTCTTCAAAATTCGAGACAAATATGACGCAGGTAATGTCTTTCCGAGATTTCGAATGGATTTTAACAGAAAAACCATTAATCATGAAAATTAATTAAGGTCTCTAATGTAACGGCAAGACGAAAAGCACGATTCTATGTTTAATAATATTGTATAGTCATGTTTCTGCTTTGTTTTCCCTTATTAAAAGCCAAACATGCATGATGATACTTACTCGAGAAAGTGAAATGTACAGATACGGAGAAATTGGTAATAGTACAATTTGTCGCATAATTGAATTCAGTGATTCAGTTCAGTATGTTATTTGATTGATCAGCTTGATATATATTGTATTGTATACTCTTAGGATTTTTTCTTGATAATCTGTTTTAAACAGTAATAAGTTTCGTTTTAAATAATACCTCCAAAGTTAAATTCTCGATGGAGTCAAGATTTTAAAAATCTTTTTTCTTCCTGCCAGAATTTATTTCTAATTTAAATACTTCACTTCTGCAAAATAGTATTCAAAGAATGCTTAACTCTTTTAAAAAATTAATAAGATTAATTTTTAATGTTCACAGCATCTATGAAGAAGGGGGACTTAGTCCTCAAAGTCACGCCCTGACTCCACTACTAGCAGCATCGAAAATTTCCAAAGCCACTTTGTCCACTGATAAAGCCGCTTTGGAAATCAAAGAAAATTGTTTCACAGAGTACTGAACGCATCGTGATCATCAAGAAAGAGTCATTTTCGCCTACATTTCTTTTTGGTTTTAGTTCGCTAAAGTCTTCAGTTGAGTTTCATGTGACAGCAGACTATTTGTAGTTGCTTCAAAGTGCATCTTCAATTCTATCAATCAATTCGATTTAATGATAGTTATCATCGTAGAATATACAATGTGATTCATTAAATAATATATTGAACTAAATCATTTAACTCAATTAAAGTATTCTTTACTCTATATGCGACGAAGTGAGCGGTCACCGCATATCATCATCATTGGTGTTTTCCGTAACAAACCAATTGGTAACAATCAATTTTTAACTTCTTCTTGAGACAATAACACGATTTTCGTATTTCTTCGATTAGCTTTTGTGTATTAAGAAAAAAGAGCAATATGAATCATTGATTCTTCAAAAGATATGACTGCATAAGGAATTAAGTTTTATTGTTACCTTTACGACTTCAATCTCTTGCCGCATCTGATTCTTCTCCTCGAAATATAAAAAGACAAAGCAACTGAAGTGAAGAGCATCAATCATAAAAAGCTGCATTCATGAAAAAGTTTTATCCTAACATATATTTCTTTTTTTTAACCAAATGGAAAACGTTCATTTATTATACATTCGGTTCATAAGATCGAGTTCACACAATCGTCTTGATTTAAACACCAGAACAATTAATCAATTGTAATGATTTGCCTCAAAACGATCGCCATCTCTGTATAATTCAATAAAATTTCCATGTTATTGGATTTCATAATTCATTTGTAAACTCCCATTCTGAATTTAAGTTCTCATGTTTATCATAAGACTCATAACTAGGTTTAAGAGTCCAATAACAACACTAATCTACGTATATGCGTAAAACAAGATATTCCTACCTACCATGTAGATGATATTTTCCATAGTTGTACTAGAATGAAAACATAAACTAACTTACGAAATAATCATAATCAATCCCCGTGAGAGAACTATTTGTAGACGTCAGATTCAACACTGTATTAACAATGACATTCATTTTTCACTGATGATACTAATCAACGAGTTCTTTGACATGTATACATAAATTGTTAGTGTTGTTAAATTTAGGAAAACATCTAATGAAATAATTTCAACCACCATCTGAACTTAAAAATTGTCTTCGTTAGAAAAATGAAGAAGTTAATCTAATCATTCCTGATATAAGTCAATTTCAAGAATTTAGATTCATTCAAAGAGGGATGTTTTGAAATTTAATCTTGTATCTATCCAACATAAATATTCAATGATTTCTACTATCGGTTGATGAAAAATGCTGTAATTTTCAAAATAAGATGGAGATATTTTTTGTTGACGTTACTATTTGTGCCTGTTTTTTTCATCATGTATTCGAAATACCTAGAAGAGAATTGAATTTTAGTTTCATTTCTTTTGCTTGTAATTATATAGAATTTCTCAATCAATAACAGAGTAGTTGTATTATTAGAACAGCACTTATTTTTCAGAATCATTCAATGGCTTCAAGTTTTCAAATCTTGAAAAAATAAGATCTTAACATTTTCGCTCGATTGAAAATTTGACGAATCTCTCTTTCAAACTATCTTGAACATAGAGCACGACTTTTATAGAATCTCAACTTGAATTAGAAATTATCCAGTAAAATTACAGCATGAATCATTAAAAGAATTCATTTTTTCAAAAATTTCAGATGATTTTCGATGACTAACAGATTCAACAACGTACATAACTTTCATTGATAATTAAATTTTAATTATCTGTCTTAATTAATAGCATCATGGTTTCATGCATATCCATCAAATATTCTGTTTCTCTCTTTTATGAGTATGCGACTTGCATCTACATATTTAGGAAATTTTTCAACACTAGAATATTCAACGCAAATCAAATTTTCGTTCGATTCAAAAAGGAAATTGATTAATCTCATTTTAACTATCGTACGCGAAAATATACACGACTCTTAAATTGCATTGATGCATCGATTTGAAGAAAGAATCCAATAGTTAAACTTGTCGTTTGTTTATTTCAACGTCATTAAAAAGAAACACACGAATAACAAGAAAAACACAACAACGGGCTAGGAAAAAAAGAAGAATGAAGTGAGGATTGTTCTGTTGTCTTTTTTTTTTGTGTGCGTAAAAGAGAGATCTCATTAAAAACAAGCTGCATTCAATGTTTAACATATCAAACTACAAACACACATGTCACTATTGAATAGTTCTACGTAGAGATTATTGTCCTCCAGGACGTAATGACGATAAGCCAGCGCGAAGAATTTCATCAACAAGAATTAAATTTGTTGCGATTGATGTACTTGAATGAATCAATTGTTTTTTAACACGATAGTTATCGTAGATGCCTAATGATTTTGGGTCCATGGCTTCGCCTAAAAATAGAATATGAAACTCTTAATGTTGTTCTTCTATCCATGCATACATAAATTTAAAATCATTCACGTACCTGTCGTAATATCAATGCCGACTGGTATTTTTGATGTTGCATATTCATGTTGAAGTTTAACAATTGTTTCCTGTTGATCATGTCCTGCATTTTGAGCAATAGCTTTTGGAATGATTAATAATGCTTCAGCAAATGCTTGAACACCTAAACGTGCTCGTCCTTTAACTTGTTGTTTGTATTGAGTCAATGCTTCGTGAGCAACAATTTCAAAGGTACCACCGCCAGGTATGACACAACCTAAACAAAAGAAAAACCACCCATGCCTAATATTCATTTGAAGATAGAATAGAGTGTACCAACCATCTTCAAGTGCATTAGTTACTGAACGAAGACCATCCCGAAGAGCATCTTTCAGTTGATTAAGTATATATTTCGTTGAACCTTTGAGTAACACCGTTACTGATTTAGGATTTTTACAGCCTTCAACGAATGTAAATTTTTCTTCCCCCTAAAAATGAAGTGATAGTATTGAAATTACTAAAAACAAAAATGGAGACGAAAGTAAATCTCTTCACTAATTACTCGTGTAAGAAATATACAATTCGTCATTTTCGTTTTAGATTCTTCTTCTGACGATCACTGGTGAATTATTCCTAATTGATAGAAGACATCAAAAAGTATTCATAAGTGAAGCAAGGAACAAGACGATCATAGTGTACCGATGAAGTACTACAATCGTTATTCTACAAGCTAATCTAATACGTATTCTATAGTTAGATCATGATCTCTTATCTACTTGAGAGAGTGACGGTGACATTTGGCAAACAGAAATAGCTGGTTATAGCCAATCGAATCAATTTCATGAAGATATTATACTATACTAACCAGAACATGTTCATAAACATCTTCAGCATAGCCAAGACATTCTTTTGTTAGATTTTCAACCGAACTAATTAAAAATTAAAAAAAACGAGACAACACTTCTTTATCATCATATTGATATATTCTATGGATCTTACTTCATTGCTTCACCGCCACAAGCTAATGTTAAACGTTCCATATTTCGACGTTTGGCACGTCTCAAAGCTAAAATTCCCTCTTTAGCCAAAACATCAAGGGAAAATGGATCGATGCCTTTTTGATTGATAACAACAAATGTTTTATCTTTATCATCGCCCGAACAAACTTTTCGTTTTAATTCAACTATTTTTGTTACGCGATCATCAATAAATTTACGTTCCGATGTAACGAGACGATCACGGTCTTCAGCATTTTTATAAAAGAAACCAGCATTAACTTCCCTACGAACAAAAATATATATATATATATATATCTACATGAAAATTGGTTTTTCAAACTCGTTTCTTACGTTTTCTCATATTCCAGAGAAACATTACAAGTTAGAATGAATGCATTTTTAAGTGCCTTCGGCATCGAAGGATGACGACCACCATGATCAAGTACAATGCCACGTACAAGTCGAGAGTCAGCTTCTGTTCGATGTTGCATTTCCATAATTTCAACCATATTTAAATCTGTCGGTTTGTTTCCTTCATGAATAGCTAATACAGCATCGACAACAATCTACGTTGTAAATAAAAATGTCGATTCAAAAAAGATGTAAAAATAAATAAATACGAACATCGGTAAGAATATCAGCATTTTCCATGGTTAATTTTGTACGTAATGATGTACGAGCTATTTGAATAAGTGTTTCACGATCTTCTCCAATAGGTATTTTGAGTGTATCGAGTACTTTTAATGCTTCTTTTTTAGCTAATTCAAAACCTTCGGCAACAATTCGTGGATGAAGACCCTATTGAAATAAATGAAATTGTTATGTATTTCTCGTTCTATTTCATCTTATGATCGTTTATAATTACCTCGGAAATATAAAGATCAGCCTGCTTCAAAAGTTCACCAATTAATAAAACAATCGAAGTTGTACCGTCACCAGTAATATCATCTTGGGCTGTAGCTGCACGAGCAATTAACGATGCAGTTGGATGTTGAACTTGCTACAAATATATATTTATACGCATATCAATGATTGAGTCAATAGATGTGAAAATATTAGGACTCACCATTTCATGAAGTAGTGTGTTACCATCTTTTGTTATTTTAATATCACCAGCACCCGACACAAGCCTACAGTACGAAATAAATAGTAATGTCGAAAAACTAACAAAATAGATGAATAGAATCGTATTACGTACATTTTCATTGTTCCTTTTGGACCTAAATTAGTTTTAAGCATTTCAGCAAGACCACGAGCGGCTGAAATATTGATCGATAATGCTTGAGCTTGTCGAGCACTTTCAGCTTTAGGATTCAATGTTGTAATAGCTGACATGACTAATTGTTTTTCTTTTCTTTTGTTCACTGATTTAAAAATCTGAAAAATATTCGTAGAATCTGACAAAGTGAAGTACGAATCTTTCATTTTAACAAAAAATTTGTAATAAGATAGTTCTTTTTCTTTTTAAATATTTGACCGGTTCATATCTGACTCATAGATAGTCTTGTTGAGAGAAATGTCATATTATCTTCAAGTCCTTTTCGATGATCATCAATGTAGACGATGGAATTGATGATTGCTAAAAACAAAATGTGTTAGGTGTAAAAAGAAACAATATCATTTTCAAATTACTTGAGTACGTGACATAGAATGTACATGTCGTTTGAGATCATAACATAGTTCTGGTATTGTCAGTAAGATATGTTCAAGTTGTAAAGGTGGTAATTGTAGAAGTATCGGAAATGAATATGGTCGAGTTTTTTCACAACATTTTATAAAACCATCCCATATTCGAGGTTGTTTCCATGCCTAAAAATACAGCTCAATTAATAAATATACTATTTACAATTGGCACTGTCACACGAGTAAAGTTTAAATGCAAGTAGAATATTTACTGTACTAATATGAAAAGCTTAACATCTGGTATGTCTTACTATCTTGAAATTGAATTCAGCTATATGATAGCTCTGTGTGTGTGTATATATATTCAACGATTGAAACGTTTAAGTTGATTATCATGACTCACCTGTTTAGTTATAAGTCGTTGTAAAATAGTCATAATAAAATTGATCATTTTAGGATACAGACTAAATGTTTGTAAAACTGTTCGCATAAATAATATAGGAAGTGGAATTAGTTCAACGAGTTGTTCTAGAACAATAGCAAGAATATCAGGAGTATAAATGGAACGTTCATTAAAACAAATTGATGTAGCTAGAAGAAAATCATCGCTTAAATGAGAACAAAAGTCAATACTGATGAAGAATTCTACCTTGCATTATTGTTTTTAATTCACATCGTTCGAGTGGAATTCGATGAAGAGCAATTAACAAATCAGATGGTAAGATTAAACATGTCGGCGAAACTCGACATGAATCTAGTAAAGAAATGAAATTCTATCAGATCATTTCGTTTGAGTCTAATATACATTAATATATGTTCATCTTATAGAATGCCTGAATATTTTTATAGAAAGAAAAAAAAAAACTTTCCACTATATTCAACGTACTATTTAAGCCCAAAAGTCGATTAAAAACTTCTTTGACTACTGTTGGCGACAATTGTATAAACTTTGGTAATTCATTGATAATTTCACACTAGAAAACGATGTTTAATTATGACCGGAATAAAAAAATGTGGAAACTTCGGACTTATGTCCGAGAGTTATGTGTACTTCAAAAAGTGAATGAGACAAATCAGTCATCCTAGAAAGTGTGCACGGGTGAAGTATCTTGGTAAACCTTTTTGGGAAACTCCAAAACTACTGATCATCTCAGACATATCTAGGCAATTTAGTTTCTAGATGCAGTTTTTGTGCATTTGAGACCTTTTTGCAGCCAATGTTTTGTTAGAAAGCTGCAATTTAGTTCAAAACTAATATCAGATTCGGAATCAGCGTTAAAAACTGAGTCGATTTATATACGTTGTGGATAATTTTGAGAAAAAAGTTTTTTTTGAAAAAATCCCTGTATCCCACCTCAGGGATTGCTTGGTGAAAAATGACAATTTTTTCGATAACTCAACCATTTCTTGCCGGATCCTTCTCATCTTCGAACTCGACCGAGATATTGATGAGACAATTCTGTGCACAAAATTTCAACTCAATCGAATGTAATTGTGAAGAGTTATCGAATAAACGGACGGCCGGCCGGACGGACACACTGACCGATTTTAGTAGTGTACTCACTTTTTGAGTACACAAAAAGAATAACTTACTTGTTTCAAGCCAGTCAATATCGGAATTAGTAGACGAACATTTGATACACGTGTTTGATATAAATCTCGGATATTTTCAACAATTTCTTGTGATGGCGGCACTAAGCGAGAGAAAATAGAATTGTGAACGAGATCAAATTTGTCGATCTTACTTTGATGAGTAAGAATATCAATAATGCGAGTTATCAATGATTCTGAGCCTTGAGGACAGGATTTTATTAGTTTCAATAGTTCTGGACTAGACATACCCATTTCACGTATCTGTGTAATATAATTATCGAATTATTGCAATAGAAGAAAACGATAAACTTACGGGACTTTCTAAAATTTGAAGAATTACTCGTTTAATATCTTTTTCTAATACTGTATAAATATTGGCTAATCTATTGATAACAGTAGAGAAACAGTGACTATGAACTACAAGAAAAAATGTTTTTACGGTTCAATTAGATAATGCTTCGATGTAATTAAACTAAGATATAATGAAAGACAAAGACGAATCGATTCTTCTGTCCAAATATTTCTTGATACTAATTTTAATGACTGTTTATCATCGTCGTAAAATAATATTTCTGGTGGTCGTACGGATCGTAGATGTTCCAAACATTGCAATGTATATTCCTAGAAAAAAAAACAAATTTCTTCTATATCATATGAAACTAACAATAGAACACAATTTCTACTTCGATATGATGTTGATATTCTTTTTTCTCATGTAAATTTTTTACAATCTGTATAGCATTAGTTCGAATATTCACATTCTCATTATGAGTATGTTTGAGTAATATATCTAAACATTTTCCACGTATCAAGATTCGACGACAAATTAGATTACGTAATATATTCATGCCAACAACACAACGATTCTATGATGATTAATAAAATAACTAATTTTATTATTGAAAATAAAACTAAAACATTTTCGTCTACTTCATTTTGACAATATTTCTTGAGAATAAACAATGCATTGTCTGTGATTAATGGTGCATGCATGAATAAATTAGAGAAAAGACTGAAATAAAAAACACAAGGATTAGAATAATCATTGAATAATTTAGATATGATTTACTCGTCATATTCATGTTGTAAGTATTCAAGAATTTGACATAGTATGTTATCATATTTCGTAAAATCTTTTGTTTTATTCGATTCTAATTTTGTTAAATAACCGTTAGCATTAACATATTCTTGATAGAGCCATATCAATACAAGATCATATTGTTTATGAATATTAGCAAATAGATAATCTTCATAAACTAATATTAAAATATATTGAGTAATCTGACAAATAAAAAGAAGTCTAAATCGACTAATCTTACCATGATGCAAACTTTGTTCGAATAAACATAATAATGAAGTGATTAGTTTTTGTCTTATATGATCAACACCAGTTCTTGCACAAATATCTATGTAAAAAATCGTTTTTATTATCGATAGAAACACGCAAATGCCGAATAAAAACAAACAAACCATCAGCATGAAGTATTCGACGAAATGAATCTGCTGACATACGCTGAATTTCATTGTATTCAAGTGGTTTGATTGAATGAGATAATTTGAATGGTTTGATTTTTTTCTTTTCAATGTTTGACATTTTTGGAAAGTCGATAGATGTTGATGGAAATGTATTCGATGATCTCATCAGTGATAAACCATCGTTTTGAATATTTATGATATCAGCCATAACTTTTTCTTCTCGAATATCTTTGTCGACATGTAGTTCCATATGCTATAATAAAAATCCGATGTAAACATTTCTTTTTGTGTACTCAAAAAGTGAGTACACTCTACAATCGGTCAGTGTGTCCGGCCGTTGACTCTTTACGAATACATTCGATTGAGCTGAAATTTTGTGCACAGAATTGTCTGATGAATATCTCGGTCGAGTTCGAAGATGAGACGGATCCGGCAAGAAATGGTTGAGTTATCGAAAAAATTGTCATTTTTCACCAAGCAATCCCTGAGGTGGGGTAAAGGGATTTTTTCAAAAACAAACTTTTTTCTCAGAATTATCCACAACGTATGTAAATCGACTCAGTTTTTAACGCTGATTCCGAATCTGATATTAGTTTTGAACCAAATCGCAGCTTTCTAACAAAACATTGGCTGCAAAAAGGTCTCAAATGCACAAAAACTGCATCTAGAAACAAAATTGTCTAGATATGTCTGAGATGGTTTACCAAGATACTTCATCCGTGCACACATTCTAGAATGACTGATTTGTCTCATTCACTTTTTGAAGTACACATAACTCTCGGACATAAGTCCGAAGTTTTCACATTTATTTTTTTCTCAAGTCAAAGGTCTTCGAGACATTTAATTGATCATGTTAAGCTCTGATGCTGTTCAAGTTTTTCTTCGTTTTAATTTTTCAGGAAGAACGAATTTAGTCATCATAATTCTTTCAGAAGGATCTGTACACATATCCTCTATGAAGAAACTTCAAGCCTTAGAGATTATGCCCTAGCAGCATACTAAAACAACACATCGAATAGTACAGTAGAGTCAATTGATTTCTTTCAGTCATTTTTTCGTGTGTAATTACTTTCTCAGATTTTATAAGTTCATAGCCAGTTTGTGTTAATTGTGTACTAAGTAAACGTGCTAAATATTCGATATGAGTTGAACTTCCAGCCTCTGCTACAGATATATATGTTGATGGAAACGATGGAGGCATCTGTTCTGGTAACGAGTGCATTGATACAATGACTAGATCGATTACATTTTTCATTGATAATTTTGTTATAAGATCAGTAGTTGTTGCATTAACGTTTTTGTCATGTTGACGATGAATTTGTATGTTTAAGTAATTTGTATCATTTGATAGGTTTTCGTTTTTTATTAAATCCTTACTTGCATCATCCTATGAAATAAGTGATACAAACGAGAATACCTCTGTATATGTATCGAAAGAAATGAATTTCATTAACATACATTAAAATATTTTGATTTTTTCGTATTTTTATAATTATTTGAAATAGATTTTCGTTTCGATTCTGGTATTAATTTTGGTAAATACTTGAGAATCTATAATAAACAATATTGTTACAGTGAACTAGAAAAGAAAAAGCATACTTCGTCTTGTGTCGAACCCATATTAATGAGTAATGTTTTCATTTGTGATTGAACATTGTGAGGTACTGAATATTTCAGAAGATTCAATAATTTTGTTTTGATTAGTTTTCGTAAATTATCAGTTTGTGAATCGACATCAGTTGAAGATAGATTAATATTCAATACTTCAAATGTTTGTAGAATTCGATTTATATGAACTGTTCGTTGTCGAGCAATATTTGCTATAGTTTCTATTGCTGCAATTAGATTGACACTGAAATAATGAATAAATGACAATAAAAGTAATTTGATTCATTATACCTCGATAAATATTTAGAAGTAGAAAATTCAAGTAGTTTTTCAATCATGTCATTTTCTTCTTGTTCATCTCGAATTCGACATACATGCTTATGATCATTTGATATCACATCTATAGACAATGTTTGTTCATCTGACGGTAAAGTAAGTATCAACATTTCAATGAATTTAATAACTATTGTACAAAGTCTAGAATAAATCAATATAGAACATAAGTCACAATTCAAATCACTAACCGATCATCAGTTGACATAAGTATAGATATAATATGATTTTTTATATCTGTCATACATTGCCACATACGATATATATGTTCATTGATATATTGACTTTTCGATAACCACTGAATAGAGACATGATTTATTATTGTTTAGATTTTGAGATGTATTCTTACTATTAAAGTCGTTCTATAAATTGAAATCATACTTTGAATCAGTTTCTTTTGTACAACTATATTATCATCATACATCAACAAACGAATCGAATCGATAACTTTCATGATAAGTTTCGGATCATATTGACTATAATTTAGAAAAGATAAATGAATCTATCGAATATTCAAATAATGTTCTATGTTTGCCTGACCAAACTTGTTCGATAAATAATATAATTGTTTTTCTCACTTCTGGACTTTTATCAGTTTGAAAATTTAAAACTTCCTACGATGAAAATTCAAATAATAGAACGTATAAGATTCATATTAGATATTTAAATATACTTCAAGAAAATGATCTAATTGATCGGGATCTTTTCGTAATATTAGTTCTTGAACATGTCGAAGATGTTGAACACGTGTACTATCTTTGCCATATATTGATGCTTGATTAAGTAGATTGACTATCTATAACAAAAAAAAAAGAAGAGAAAAGAAAAATAGCTTTCTAAATAATATTGAAATACATTTGATAATGAGTTTAAACAACTCAGCAAAATGTTTCACTAGTCTAGACGAAATCGAAGATAATTTTATAGTGCAAAACATGTGACGAAAATCTTCTGTGGAGTTGAATAATTAAATCCAAAAAATTTCAATAGAACATCTTTTATTCTGTACGACATAATGGCTCATTCTTACAATTCTAAAGGATTAGACTAGCAGCGAGTCGATTAGAAATCTGTATCCCCGATCAGTAACAACAACCATATTTTATTGCACTGACAGATTTTCTCTACATGTCTTTTATATTTCTAAAAGTTGTGTCGAGTCAATCGAAGAGTACCATCGTTTTATTATGTATGAATTATTAGTTCTCATATAAAATTTTAGATCAGTACATCTTACAGATTTACATAGCGACATTAAAAATTGAGAAAAAAGGTGAACTATGGTTCGTTTAAATGAGAAGTATTCTTAAGACATAAATAACTAGAAGAGATTTTTCATAAAATTTATTAAAGATTTGGATGAATTCTAATTACCTTTTCTTGTATATTATCTGACATGTTTTACACTGTAACATTCAATGATCATAATCTAAAACAAGACAAAAAAAAAACAACAAACTTGCTGTTTATACAGTCAATGTTTCTGTTGAAGAAAGTTCTGCTTGTTCATAACGTAGTTCTTCCAAAACTTCATTGATACTGTCAATAAGTTCAAATAGTTTTTCATTGATATTTTCGGATAGATCATTTTTCTTTTCAATTTTTGCCACAAACATTTCATTTGTTAGTTGAAGTTTTTTCTTTTCGTAATCTTGTAATTTTTCTATATGTTTTAAAATAGTTTTATGATTTTCTAAACGCTTTTTTATAAGTAGTATTTCTTCCGATATTCTAGCAAATATCATTGTGATGTCGGAAAGAAAATTTTGAAATCCCGGAAAATTATGTGTATTTAAAAACATGGCTTGTGCGTCATGAAGATGTTGATATGTAAGACAACGTTGTGATTGAAGACGAAATAGTGTTGGTAGAAGATCATTTATGTGGCATTCATTTATATTGATATCATTTTCGATTTTCTCCATCTAGAATACAAATACAAGCGTATAGAAGAAATTGCTCGTGCTTTTTTTTTTTTAATTATTATACAACGACAATAGAAGACAAAAAGAAAACAAACAAATCTTTATTTAATATATTTGTCCATGAAACGTCGATGAAAGTCACTACGAAGACTATCATTGACAAATTGCGCAACACGTTTTTCTCCTGTTAAACTATCGGCTTTTGCACAATTCTTAAAAACTACATCGTCATCCCAACGACGTTTAACTCGAAACTCAGCATTTCCAGTTGGTGTTGCAGTTTTCGTACCAGGATTTAACAATGGATTACCTTTGAGAATATTTTCCGTACGAATTTTCTCCTCTTCTATACGTTTTTGTTGTTCAAGTCGTGCTGCTTCAGCTGCACGTTCTTTTTTTATACGAGCTAACTCAGCCATAAGTTCTGCTGTATCATCTTCTTCGTCGTCGTCGTCGTCATCATCATCATCTTCTTCTTCATCATTATTCATTGAACGATTTGGTTGTGTGATCTTATTAAATTTTGATTGCTGTTGATGTGATGTTGTTTCTTCATCGGATGATGATTCATCTAGAGGATCACTAAATTAAAAAAGAAAAGCACGAAACGAACTAATGGATTAATCGATGTAATTGTCTGACATCATACTCAGCATCAATATTTGTTTCTGTATGAGTTATGGAAGGTTTAGAACGACTACTACTAGTTGTTCCACCAGATGTAATACGTTTAGTATCAGATGAAGATCGTTGTGATTGCTGTTTATCCCGAACATTTCGTTCGCGTTCTTCAAGTTCTCGACGTGTAACTTCACGATCTCGGACTCGTAATTCTTCTTGTGTATGTTGTCCTTTTTCACGATATTTCAATGTTTTGTTTGCTGGCATATCACGTGCCGAATATTGCTTTGACATGCCACTAAGATTGGCCTCTCCTCGAGAAGTACCACCAACTAGAGAAAAAAACACAGGTTGTTTTTTTTTAATACGAATCAATCAATACTCACCAGCCGGTTGAAATGCATTTGTTGCCATACTTGCAATAACACGAAATCTAAAATATCAATTAAGAATTTCAGTTAGACAAGTTAGTTGTTCGTAACGTTAAATATAATTCATATCAATGCATTTTTTTTCTTTCAAGATAAGATTCTGGCATACGTATTCAGCTATACACTATACACACAATGAAATCGTAGATATGTTTTGTGTGTTGGAACTAAGTTACAATACTACTGTATACATACACATATCATTCTTTGGAGAACATGATATCCAATCGAAGATAACATTTAAATATTGTTTTCAAAATTTTATCTGTATTAATTGAAAATTTAAAATCAAATATATTTAATTTAAACTTAAAATAAAATATTTACCTTTTCAAACATATTCTAGAGGTCAGCATATGTAAGAATGAAAGCGAATGGTTATACAAAAATATTCCTAGTAGTAATAGATATGATTCTTTGAAATATTTCCGAAGGAAGAGTGAAAACTCTTTTCTTAATTAAAGATATGTTTTGTGGTCTAGTATTTTAATTTTAAAAAATTTTTGCTCTTCAGACAATGGCTCAAGTAATAACAACAACAACAAATAATGATCTTACAGCACCAGCATTTTGCTTTCATAAATCGACATTTGGACAAAATATAAGATTAGAAAATAATGCATCAAAAGCTGTTCGACATACATCATTCGATCATGGTGCGTCTATCTGTTTTATTCTGAATTACATTTAGTTTCTTTATTGATTTATACTTTTGTTCGATTCTAGGTATTACATTTACAGATAAACCCGTCAATATCAATGAACGTATACATATAAAAATTGTTGAGGTTGATGAAACTCGTCAATGGTGTGGTTCATTAGCTATAGGTAAAAATTGATTACATTGTAAGAGAAAGAAAAATTTCAAAATAAATATATGTATCTTAGGATTTACTCAAGTCGATCCGAATTCAATTCGACAAGAAGATTTACCTAAATCAGCTTTGCCAAATTTCAGTCCAACAAATAGATTTTCTTACGTTAAACGTCTGTATGAAACATTGACAAAACAACTTTGTATTATTTTTTATTATAATCCCGAGTATGTGATGAATTCTTATAAGTGTTGTTGAATATGGATTCGTTTTATTTACTTTTTCTATCTACACTATTTCATTTAGTGGAGCCTATTTTATTCTTGATGGCAAAGAACAAGACATATCGAAAAATATTGATATAAAAAAACCTCTATGGGCTGTTATTGATATATACGGCAATGTAAAAGGTAATTATCATCATCATTAGTGGATATATTTTCATTCGATCGTAAAATTCAAGAATTTATTCAGCTACATGTACATATAATTGTTGTTCTACTACAAGAACCTTTTCTTGAATTTCAAAGTACTAAATCATTTTAAAATGCTTCCCATTCTTTTAGGTATGTTTTAAATGTATGTAAAAAAGTTCTCCTTCATTCATTTCACTCATATTCGCCGAATTTTACTGATAGAATTATCTAATTACATATGAATCTCATAATCCTGTGTGTTTTTTTTCTCCCAACAGATACGTGGCGAAGTAGATTAAACGAACTATTTTGTAAAAATGAAAACCAATCGACAAGATTCTACTTCAGATAATGCATGGTCTAGATGATGTAGCACGAATCAAAAAGATTTGGTGACGATAGCAACATAATTCCGAAAATATCTACGTAAAACATTTTCCGTTGTCGTCTTACAATTTTATATGTAATAAGAATGGATAATATTCAAAAAAGAACAAATCATTCTATTTACATCTTTAAATGTAATCTATAGCTATAATCAATCCAATTAGAAAACTTAAAAATCTTATTGTGATACAGCTGATGAAGTAACTCTTCTCTGATACATGAGCTTCATTATCTATTCTTTTGTTTTAAAATATTTTTATTCTAATAGCATTTATTCGCATATTTTTTTCTCTAGCTGTCACTTTTACAACTCCACCAAAGACAACCGACGATGGAAAATCATTATTTGCTAAATATCCACAAAAACCAGATAAACTACCAATTCTTTATTTTACTCAATTGAAATATGAAGATTTTCAACCAATTACATTCAGTAATGTTCATGGTCCTGAACTAGAATTGTATTGTGAATATAAAGTTGCATTACGTAAACGTATGTATTTAATATTAACAATACAACATATTAAATTTTCTATATATATATATATATATATGAAACAGGTGTTCAAAAATTAGTTCGACCTTACTTATTCATCAATTTTCCTCTTGCACCTGGTGATGAATTATATATACGTATTTTATCTATTGATGCAAATTATCGAACACCGTAAATAATTGTATCCTATTCTATTGATTACTCATTTCTTTTTTATTTCTATATAAAATAAAAGAGGAATATTTGGCTTTACAAATGTTCGTCCATCTAAATTTGCCGATAAACTAGAAACATTGCCAATAGATCCAGCTGCATTAGTCGATCGCAAAGAATATTGGCTCTTACGTGAAGAACCATTCGATGATACTCTTAGTGAATTAGATGAATATCGAATATTATTCGATAAAACAAGTGGAGAAATATTACTACATCGAAATAATGATACAACATCACAACCACGTATATTAACATTTGCAGATCTCAATGAAACATTCTATCCATTTTTATTCTTAAATGGTCGTATAACAGCTCTATCTGTATTCGGTTTAATTGCACCAAATGTTAGTTTAGTTGACACAAATATTAATATGAATGCAACTAATCGAACAGATGGTTCAGTCGAAGACGATGATTCTGATCGTTGTACAATATGCTACGATGTTAAAGCAACGTGTGTACTCATACCATGTGGTCACATGATTTTCTGTTCGAAGTGTAAAGTTGATTACGAAATTAGATCAACGAAAACTTGTCCTAAATGTCGAGCAGCATACGAACAAGCAATCGAAATCGAAGTTGATTGACAGAATATCGAATTTGTCTTTTCTTTTTATTTGTTTCTTTTTTGTTAAATTATTACTGTGAAACAAGTTATTTTGCAAATCATCTTTTGTTCTTGATATAAAAACAAAATCGATGTAGTCAACTTCTAACAGAGCATGTAAACATGCGTGGTGTGTGCAAGTCACTTTTCTTTTATTATCAAGAAATAAAGCTATTGAATACAAATACGAAATAGAAGATTTAAATTATTGATTACTTTAGGATAGCATAGTAATCAAGAATGAACTTTCATCTAAACATGATTAAGAAAACAGATATTCAAATAGGATTTTTCTGTCATCGGCTAAATGTAGACTAGCGATGATTCTTGTGATGTGAGAAAGTAGATGCTCACGTGTGATGAGATTCAATCGAATTCGATCAGGAAGAAAACCAGCATTTTCTTTTTGCTAAAAGACTTTGTACCTGTCTCAAGTCTTTAATTCTATGAGAAGAAAATGTAATAAATTTAATTGTTTGAAAACGCAATTTGTATCATAGCAATTATGAACCATCTGTGTTTTTTTTAATGAGTGTTCGTAGGTTTAGAATATAGCATTATCTTCTTTTTTTGTTATTTCCTGTTGGCAATTACTTAAATTTTCCAGAAAAATTACTTTCGAAATTGAACTATAACTGGAGATTTAATTTATGTATAAGAACGAATATTATTCTTAAAAAAAGATCATACATCATAGGCAGTGATTATAATCGAACTTTGTCATGAAAGTTCTCGCATCGTTTCTAATACTTGACAGCATAAACCGAATATGAATCACCGTATCACTTAGAATACATAACTCATACATGTCGTCGTTGGATCGATTGGTAATTATGCAAACAACAAGAAAAGCGGGAATTGTTCTCCTGCAATAAGAATTGAAGCACAAGTGAATCTTAACTTTCTATCAATGTAAATGTTGAACATTGTATTTCATGACTTATATTTATTTGATGTAATTAATGGTTTTTTATGATTTCGATGCTTTCTTTCTTTTTGTATAATTCATTCCCGTTGTACCATTTGTTTTTTTTTCTTTTTCGATTAAATCCAAGAATGATTATTCATACTTGTATGTATATATATATAGTTAAGTTCAAAATAACTGTACTTCTCTATTTTCTGAAAACGAAATATTTGTGTTAGTTGAATACTAATCGATTCACTAGATAATGGTCAAATATTGAAATCTTAATTTAATTGAATTCAAAAATAAAAACTCGTAGGTATTAATATTCAAGTGTTGTTTTGAAATGCATATATGACTTTTTTTGATGATGGGATAGATTAAATAAAAGTTTGTTTTCTTATTTTATAAATTTATATTTTCTATGAAAAACAAAAAAAAAACAGAATCATTCTTGTTTCAATAAATAAACATAATTGTTGTCAAACAGACACAATGAAGAAACTCTTTTGTCATTTCTTTTCTATGTCCACTTGATGTTTGATAATCATAATAATCATAGTAGTCACTATAATGATCCATTGACATATCTGCATTTATATTTTGATCGATCATTGAATTTATTGTCGATTTTCGATAACCACGTAGCTCGTATGTATTACACAGTAAAATAAGTACGCCAAGAAAAGTTAATACGATGAATTTGCTAAGCATTTAGTTCAAGGTTTTTAAAAAATAGACAAATATGCATTTAAGAATTTCTCTTCTATTAACGTCTTCTTTTCCTTCGTAAATAACAACAAGCATTGATGCATGAAAAACAACATGAAGAAGAAAAAAAAGAACGAAAACAAAAATTAAAAAAAAAAAGGATACCTGACAAAATCTAATTAATTATTAGTATCGTCATTATAGTTTTCATTTCCATAGATGTCTAAGTGATGTTGTATCGGTCTCTTGGTTTTAAAAAGATCGATTGAACTTTCGTCTACTTGTTTTCCAAGTAGTTTTGTTTCTTCTTGATGCGTTTTATTAACAAGAATTGTTTTATCCAATAAATTTGATTCTATCATTATTGTTTCAACTGTATTTATATTCGTAATTAATTTATCAGGTGTAATTTCATCGATGACAAGAGAATGTTGAATATGAAATGGACCAATACTTGTGCGACGTATTGCTTCCGACAGTGTACTTGTACGTAAACGCACACCAATATCGAGAATAACTTCTTTTAAATGAACTTCTTCTTCATTGATAACATACATTTCTAGTTCAAAATAAAAAACGACTAAGAAAAATAACTTTGTCTTCGATCAAGTGATTTCACATACCAATATCAAAAAGTGGTGCTTTAAAATTAAGTAATTTAAGACCGTAAACGATGGGTGGTAGAGTATGATCTCGAGGTTTCCATAAGCCTCCCTTAGCTAATTCAAAACCAGCTTGAGTAAATGGACTGATTCCTGACATTCTATTGTTAATTTTTTTTTGTTTTTGAAAACAAATGTCTTGAATTGAAAAATCAATAAACATAATCAACTTACTTGTACATCGATGCTTGAAAACTACTTTGAATTAAAGCACAAACACGTTCAATTTTCGATCGATTTACATGTTCTAGCCAAAAGAAAATTCAAGTGTAACTTATAGAATGTATTAGAAGACGGTTTGTCTATTGGACAAAACAAAGTAGTGAATGTCTGAATGTATGTATGCAGAACAAAATAATTAGACTGAGATTAATGATTTAATGGGATGATAAAAATGTATGATCCATTGAGTAACAGTTTTTCGTGACTACCTACTATATGTGCTTTTTTCGACAATAACACCATTAGCATCGAGTGTATTGGTTGATTCACCCATTTTACCTTGTATATGATAACACTAATCATGCAAAGAAAAATCAAGCATATCATCTTTGAAAGAATAAATAAATTTACTCTCAACGGTTGACCATCCTTCATCTGATCAAGACGTTTCGAGTCATCATTTATGCTTACCACTTTCAATACAAAAAGATAAATAGAGGAAAACAAAAAAAAAAACTTTACACATGTTGAAAAATTATTTTTTTACTCTGCAATCCAGATGAAAAAGATTCTAATGGAAATATTGATTGAATATCGAAATCATCTGGCTGATAACGTGGACCCAGTGCTAAAACGAAAAGTAGCACAAACAAAATTCATTCACTAGATTGTAGTTAGAATTCTATTTTAACCTTGTACCGTATCAGATAGTTCAACAGACGAAATAACTATTTCTTTTCCTGTTTGACTATCACGTACAACATCAACACGATTCATTGGTGGTCGACACGACATTTCATTGAAAGCTAGACAAGATCATTCGATCTGTTTTGTTCTACTTTATTCAAATGACACTACCTGATGCTAATCTTTGTTGTATTATAGTAAAAAAATGTTGCATCTTCATATCAGCTGGTTTGAATAGACAAGCAATACCACTCAATTTATCATATAACAGTTCTGCCGGTGATCGAAGCATTTTCTTGAAAAACAAAAAAAAACACAAGCGAAACGTCAAGCATATTATTTCTATCTACGTTGTTGGATTGGTTTTTCTTTTATCAGTAAAAAATAATAAATGTATATTAAAAGTTCAAACTAGAGTACTTCAACTCATGACTGAACTTCGTTGTCAAAAATAAGCAAAAAAATAATAACTAGAAAGGATAAAGAGAAAATGAACAGCATGAGGAATAAAGAACTATATAAACTATACTATTTACTCACATGCATGTTCACATTCAATAGTGTAATTATATACAGAGAACGAATAAACGGAAAGAAAATAAGATTCAATATAGATATACAAATAAAAAAGAAAGAAACAGGAATTCACACTCAAAAAAAATAAAATATATTTTTATGTACATAAAAATAAAAAAATAAACTCTGTCCGACTAGTGTATTCTACTGTTTCGATAGAGGAAAAACTTTATTTACACGGCCTGTGCCTTTCGTTTGTTGACCAGAACGAAATATCAATCGAGTTCCTTCAAGTACATATTCACATCGACTTCGAAATCGAAATTTAACAATAGCTTGTTTATTTGCATGCAATTCTTCCTGAAAAGTAAAAATTGATATTCAATAAATATGTATGTAGACGATAGGATCATTGAGAATCACATACTTTGTCCATTTCAATGATTAAAGCTGTTTGCCGAATATTTTCTATTTGAACGGTCGTTTCAAAACCTTTACGTATTGGTGTATTCGTATGATGCATTGAAAGATAGATTTCAGCAATGAATTCAAAACATGCTTCAGGATTTGACGTTGATGAAACAAGTACCATACCCTAAGTTTGGTTAAGAATAAAATTATATTTAATCATAAATCATATTGAAATAATTTACTTTGCGTAAACGACTGCCTCCTATATGAAGTAAACTGAGTGAAGCAGCCTGACCAGCACGAACGATTCGTCTTGGTACTCTGTATCTTTGTATTGTTGTTATTTGAACAGGTACAAATGTACCGTCTAACAAAGGACCAACCAGATAGCTTTCTCCTTCTCGTATTGAACCACTAAAAAAGAAAAACAATAGTCAATTGGTAGATTGAATTTTTTGGATGTATCGTAATTACGTTCGTAATGTTCCACCGACTACAGCGGCGCCAGATTCATTGTTACGATAGATTTCATCAATCTAACGTTTCAAACGAAAAGTAAAATCAAGAAGTAACAAAAAGAATAAATTCTAAACTGTATGAACATACTCGATATTCTACAGGTAATAATGAAAGTCTTTCTTGATCTTTCGGACTCAAACGAGGTGGAAGAATATTGAGAAATTTTTTCAATAAATCGATGTTTTCACCAGTAACACAAGACACAGCAAATATTGGACATATACGTTTTTCGATAAACATATCAGCTGCCTTAGCAAGATCTTCTTCCTTCTCGACAACATAGGGTCGAAGTTGTGTCGAACTATTCACATGTTTTAACAGATATGTTAAACAAGTAATTGTCTGTTGTATACTAGTTTTAGAACATAGATCTATTTTATTAATGACTATAAAGACTGGCACATCCAACGATCGTGCATAGGAAAAATGTTCCCGTGTTGTATCAACTAAATTAGATGTGAACAAAAATAATAAGCATGTCTTGTTTTTCGTACTATCTCTGATCAATAACATACCAACACTTGATGGTGCATCAACACATAACATAGCAAAATCAGCAGCATGTGCAGCAAGACCGAATAAAGTTGTTTTCATATATTTTGTATGACCAGCAAGATCAATAAATGTAATGACTAACGAGTGAAATGAAAACATATTTCATTATTAAATAAATCATAGTTTATTTACTTTTCGTTGAACGATTACAAATTTCGTTTGCTGTTCGACAACAACCATAATCGATGCTCTTCAAAATAAATAATAAAATAATGCCATGAAATCTTACGGTATGACATACCTGTCCTAGATTGTTAAATCCAAGAATTTCACGTGTTATGGATGATGTTCGGCCCGATTGAATTTCGTGTAAATGTCGAAATAAATTAAGTCGTGCTCGACCTCGTCCATTATCAAGCTCACTATGTGTACACACACCAATTAATGAACTCTTGCCACTGTCAACTGTGCCCAATACAGCAACACGTAGATCAATAAAATGTTGATCATCAGGAACTTTCCTAACAAGTACTTCAACACTATGTCGATCGTTTTC
The DNA here is from genome assembly GCA_900239685.1 of Rotaria macrura. Lineage (NCBI taxonomy): Eukaryota > Metazoa > Rotifera > Eurotatoria > Philodinida > Philodinidae > Rotaria > Rotaria macrura. The sequence continues at coordinate 103,351 of OENT01000332.1, forward strand.
TAAGTGACGTTCATGCAGTATTGTTATTGATGCACCCAATCTATCGGCCATTTTTTTAAGCGTTGCTAATGATTCTTCTAATTCGTCTCTACTTACACCACTCAATGTGCCGCAGTCTTCAACACCTATCTCATATAGAGCTTCGCCTTGACCTTCTTGCAATCTCCAGTTCATTTGAGTTATTAAATGCTCAAGACGCGAAGGATCAGGGTCAATTAATTTAAGTTTATACTCAATATTACCCTCTTGAGGCTAAGAAAAACGAAAAAAAAAAGCGTTTCGATTAAATTCATTCGAGAAGAATAACATTAAAAAAACAACAAACAAACCTCAGGTGGTAATCCGGTAAGAATGAATGGTGAACGAGGTACCTGCTCATGACCATCTTCATCATCGACATCACCAAATAAACTTGTCACATGATGATTGATCTAGATTTCAAAAAAATAAGTTCGCGAATAAATTACATCCAAGAACAAACATACTTTATTACAACTGTACGCAAATGGTTGATTGTTTATTAATGTAGGATCCTGATTAGACATCTGTAAAAGTACAATATAACTTAAGATTGTATCTTGACTATTCTCAAAGTTGATATTATATAAACCAAAGAAATTTGAAAATCTTTGTAATAGGGACGAAAGATGATGAACTTCTGTGCTGGATTTTTTCTTTATGGTCGATGATGTCATTTTTCAAAATTTTCTAAGAAATTGTGAAATAACTAACTTTTACACGTCGACGTTTCACGTGACGTCCAAAAATTCAAATTATGAAAAGAGATATCATAGTAGTTCACTATTCATGACTGTTAGACTACTACTACTTTTACTGGTTAATTAGTAATCATTTTTATTACCTTATTATATTAAGAAACTATGGACTAGTTTCATGCAACTTCATTGATAAATATTTTCATTACTTTATTTCTAGTAATAAATGTAAGCAGTGATAAAGTTGCACGAAACTATGTAAGAAATAATAATAATAAGTAATAAAATCATTACTTTTATTACTCATTACCGTTAACTTGTAATTTACCAACTCTGGTAACAATGCTAAGAAATTTTCAATCATTTACATGCAAATATCTCATTCAGATAAGTCGTCTAGTACTGATATGATTGTATCCCTTTCATTATCAACATGTCCTTGTATCAATACATGATTGCATGTTTAACAGGGAAAAAACAAAGTCAAATGAAAGCGATGAAAAACAAAGAATACAAAAGAATGAAATAAATCTAAGGATCTTCGCGAATGATGCGTCGCTCACGACTCATCATTTCAGTATTTTGTCTTGTATATCGATCGAATGTTGTACGCATAACACCTGCCATTTGATTGTAATCAGCAAAACGACGCCACATAATACGACCTAGACGATATTGTTCAATAACACCCCATTGACGAGACCTGAAAATATTCGAGAAAACCAGTAAATAGAAAACCCTTTTGATCTAATGACAATCTGAATAGTATATTTACGTTAGGGCGCAACGATTCCATCGCCACCATGGTTGAGTTTCATTTGTAAATGTTGAAAATTCTTCCTCTCGACAATAATTCTATTATAAACAGGCAAAAACGAAAAACAAAAATATAAGTTCACACAAAAAAAAACATAAGAGCATGTAGCTTTTACCTTGAATGAATCGGGAAAGATCATGTTTTTTCGTAGGGTTTGATAGCGAAATCGTTCAGGCCAATATTTTCGAATAAGTGTACGCCGTTTTATGTCTCTCAACATCATTCGACCTGGATAACCAACGAGTTTAGTACGTGATGGTTGATCAATATTGATTACACCACTGGCAGGTGTCAGAAGTGGTAACTATACGGCAAATACAACAAAAAAACCAATTCTTTCTAAACTCATCTTTTTTCAATACATTTAACATCAAGAAAGCAAAATAGGTCTCAGTGAAATTTTATCGAAACGGGAACATGTCATTCGTTAGTGTTCAAGTTAGAAAAGATTTTCTTCACGAAATAAATTCGAGGCGCTCGATCGATCTCGAAGAGAACTCAGCATTGAAAATTTTCATGTAATATACACCCGGCAACTGTTTAATAGATTCAATTTGCTTTTACGAATTTCAAATTATTGAGACAATCAGGAATCGTATTCATGTTATTTTTATTTTTTGATAATATTCTAATCGACATTAGTATACCTGATTCGTCAACATATTCAGTCGAAGACTTCGTTGTACTTGACAAAGTAAGAATGACATCTAAAACAATGAGAGATTAACAATCTAAAGAATTGTCAAATGTTCAATGCACCATGCACCATTATATCTTTATTTGAAATATTGCAAATAAAAAATTGACTTTCACCATAGACACCCAATAACTACTATTACTGAGCGTATAAAAAAATGTTAAAAATACTATTGAAAAAAGGAAACGATCATTTCACCAAAAAAAGAATTATTTGACATGAGCAAAAAGTGCAATCAGTGGACCAGTCATAGGTACAGATTGTATGCGTTGAAAACCGGCTTGAAATAATAATTGTTCATATTCATGTTGTGTTGCATCATAACCAACACCATCACCACATTCGACTGCCATCGATATACTTGTCGACAATGTTGTGATGTTTCGACGATCTTTATCAATCATTTTTTCGATAACTAATAATGTACCATTACCGCCGCTTATTTCAACTTTATCTTTCAATAATTTGTAAACTTTGTCAATTAAATATTGCCTCTGATCATATGACCAATCATGAAGAATGTACTTGAGAGAGACAAGATCAATACATTTCGTACTCTTGATTATTTCATTTGGCCAAGAGTCGTCGAAAAAATTTCCAGCAACATATTGAACATTGCTATGATCGGTATTAATTGACGAAGCATAATGTGTAAGTTCAGGTAAATCAAGACTAAATGCATTGATATGTGGATATCGTTTTGTTATTGTACGACTCAAATCACCTAATGAACCACCGATATCAAGTAATGTTGAATATGATGTAAAATCGACATGATCACATAGTTCATTGATTGTACAACGTGTAAATGATGACATTATTCGAGCAAAGAATATCATCGGATCATGTTTTTGTTCGAATGTTGACCAAAGTAATAATTGTTCATTGCTATCTTCACTTGTTCTCGTACCATATTGTAATGTTTCATTAAGACGAAGAAAAAATGAATATTGACGACGATGATCCCAAACACCAATACCTAAGCCGACGTAGTTTTGTCGTGATGAAACAAGATATGTGCGTGTTACTTGTGTACATTCATAACGATCTACATTTGAACATCGTTTAAGTAAACGAAGATAAACAAGATATGATAACATAGCTGATGATATATTAAATTTTTTCAATTCTTCATATGATAAAGAACCGGCTGGCGATTCATCGATCATAGTAAATAGATCGTGTCGAATAGCAACGAAGAGCACTTGAGAACGAACAAAAGAACATATTGTATGTTTTAATAATGCATCGAATGTAGTTAACAATTGATTTGAGTTATCATCAATGTACGATGATAAATACATTGAAGAAATAATCTAAATAAAATGCAATAATTAAGTCTATTCATTGAAGAACTCTTTGATTTATCGGAAAAATATTCATACAATAAAGCATCTAACCGCAACAATGTATAAATTCAAAACTACGTAGAATTGGCGCTAGTAACGTTGGAAGAGTAAAATCAAAGCATATGACAGAAAAGACAACATATGGCATTGGCATACATAAGAAAATTGTTTTTTCAATCAATAGAGAGAAGAAAACCGAGGTACAAGAAGAATACTCATTTCATTGGTTGACGTAGATATTATCTTCAATAGGCGTCTGCTAAGGTGTCGCTAGAATAAGACTGATATATATATATTTTTTTATTGATCAAAATATTCAATAAACATGATGACAATCGAAAACTATCGTTCATAGAATTTTCAGAATCGCTACGGATTTATGGTGCGTCGTTGAAATTTCGGAAGACTTTCTAAAAATCGGCCGAGCAACGTTTTTTTATTAGTTTCTTTTGAAGATGCATTAATCTTAGTTTGTAAAAGAATCTAAAAGATGAAATAAAATAAAATTTTCCATGATGAATTATTTCGATCTATTGATTTTTACATGTTCATATTTGACACTAATGCGAGGTAGAAGTATGCATAATTTTTCATCATACACAACATGTGTTAGTAAGCCCGGTAAATCTAATGGTGAAGTAAAATCATCAATCAGTGTCTGATGATGTTGCGAACTTCGAAGAACGAGTATTTTTGTTTCAGTAATATTCTTTGTGATAAATGAAAATTATTCAAGAATTTTGTTTTTTTGAAATAAATTTATCACGTAACTTACTATTGGCTTAAGACCACATTGACCATATTTAGTTTGAATAAAGCACGGACCAGTATAAATCAATGATGAAATAATATTTTGTAATTGACCTAGAAAGAAGAAATTATTTAAACAGTAAGTCAGACAATTCTACTAAGAAATGGAATGGATAGGTGTTGATCGAATTGTTTAAGTCTTGAGATATTTTACAAGAAGAAAAAAAAACATCATCATGGTCAATATGTAAAACCAATCATTATTTCAAATAGCACACAGCAATATTGAATATACATGCATATATTTTCAAAATAACTTATTAATGAAAGAGTTTGACAAGATTTGATTCCGACTTGATTAAAAGACAAGTCGAATTTATCGAATACTTTTGAAATAGTGAGAATAAATGTGAAATTATTATATACCTTGTACGAGTATAAGTTCATGAGACGAATAGATGATTTTATGCTCAATTAAGTATGATTCGGGAATAAGAAATGCATCCTTTAAATTGCCATAGATATGATGACGTTGATTGTCAGTTGCGTTGTATGACTAAAATAGTTCTATTAAATTCTTTTTAATACTATATCATAGAGAGTCAGCAGACCGTTGTCTTTAAATATTCATACATGACATTTTCGGCTAGTTGTAGTGCGGTATAATGCCAGATTTTTTCTAAAATTCGTAAATGATTAAATCGTTCAACAAGAACGATAAGATCATTTGATTTTAAATACCAAACCTGAAATAGATCAATTTCGTTTTAAAACTTTTTATTGTTATCTATCCATCTAATTTTCTTACAAGAGTATTTGTTATACATTTACATGTTTCCGTATGCTTTTGTCCATTAAGTAGATCGATATGACCGATAACATCACTTGGTGCATGTAACAATCGATAGATTATAGTCGATTCATTAGTTGGGAAAAAATGAAGTATAGAATCGTTCATATTAAGTTGAGAAAGAATATTTCCATTAGCATCCAATGCATTATTTATATTGTCAAAAAGAAAATGCTTATGTTCATCTTCATCACCATCATCAGATAATTGAAATAAATCTTCATTTAATAAAGCATTCTTATCGATAATATCTATTTTTTCAACGTCAGTGTGACATTGATGACAGAGATAATTATCCATCTGAGATCGATTCATTGACTTGAATTCATTAGATTTTTTATAAGTATAATTTGAACTTTCAATAAAAGAATATGAATCATTTTTCGATTGTGCATCTTCATACGAAGACGAATTATTTTCTTGATTATGATGAAAATTTTCGATTGATAAAGCATCTTGATATTTTGGCATGTTTCTTATTGTCTAGGCATGAAAAATTCAAAAAGAAAAATATAATTTCAAGAATAAGTTATATTCCATACCTCAACATAACCGGCTGTAATAAAGAATAATGCTTGACAATCATTATTTACTTTGTAAATATATTCATTTAATGAAAATGATTTCACATGAAGACGACTTAGAACATATTCAAATACATCGGGATCGTGAAGCCATGGAAATACATATAAAAAATTGAACTAGAATCCGTAGGAGTATGGAACGTTCAAAAATAAATTAACTCGAATACGAAAGTTGAAAAAATAAAACATGTATACTCCTCGTATTTTTACCGTAATTAAATATGTATTCTTGCATGTTCAAGTTAAGTGCATGACTATAGCATCTAGACTCAAATTTATTGTCGATGTGAAATTTTCTAATGATTATTAAAGAACACAATGCTTAATTTCAATATTTATTAGTAGATTTGATGTGAGAAGATGTTTACACTATAGAGATTTTCAGCTTTTGTGTTCGACTATGAAAAAACATACGTACTGGAATAGGAAAGAATAAAATTGGCGGAACCAATTCTGTATGAAGACGTTTGTTAATACTCTAAATATTCAAATAAGTAAGTATATTATTTCTAAATCGATCAATAAAAAGTAGGTCAACCTCCGTGATTCGATCAGCTTCATTTTTGCCTATCAATCCTTTGTTGGTCATATGATGAATCTAATCCGGACAAGATCAGGAATACAAACAATAATGAATTCATTGAAAAATAACCGTATTTTTAGAATAGTTGAGTAGTTTTTGAATTGCTGCACGTGTTTTAACACTTGCTGAAATATTAGGATGTTCAGTTTGAATAAAAGCTAAAATAGAATGAATGCTATTTAGTCTATTAGTAACGAATAATATTACTTAATTCATCGATAAATTCATCTCGTCGTCTTATTGAATCTTTATAGAAATGATTTCGAATTCGATCGATTTCAATAATACGATGTAGTTTAGAAAGTACATCGTCTTCACTTAATATATATGCTTTACATAATTCAAGTGAAAGTGTTACATAACGATTTGCTATACGTTCAAGAACAATATTCAAATTAGATGTTAAAAACTATGAAGAAAAAGAATTAAGTAAAGTATAATCGAGAAAATTCATACTTCAACTGTTCGAAGAAGACGTATTATTTGAATCATAATAAGAATTTGCATCGTAGACCAAACTTGACTAGAAATACATTGAGAACAAATCAAATAGTAATATTCAAAAATAATTTCAACATTGACTAGTATTAAAAGAATGAATTCAATACGATAATTAATCCATGTTCGAAAATAAATCCGTATACCCAATGTGTAAATCTATGATAAAAATAATCGAAAAAATTTAAAATATTTAACAATACACACAATTAAACCTTGATGATAAATTCAAGTAGATAAATAATCATACAAATGCTTTGAATAATAGTTAGAACTAGATTAACTCGGTTTGGAATGTGTAGTATAGATCGAATGAATGCTAATATCACCTAAAAATATAATTATATGTCGACGAAAACTAAAACAATTTTAAAGTACAAACATTAATAACAACGATAAATATGATAAATAGATTCATTCGTCTATGATTGAGCATATTGATATAAAATAATCGCCATTTATTATGAAGCATCTTTGAATAGTTTCTTCGATCATTGCGAATAGAAATATGCAAACTTTCAACTAATGATTTCTTTCAAATAAAAAAAAAATTCACATGCAAAGTTAAACATTCTTGTGGAATAAATAATGTATAATGTTTTTCAAAAACATAACTCTAAGAAGCATATTACGCTGATTCTCACTAGACAATAGTACGTAGAAACAGTAAATTTCCAACATCGAATTTCAATGGTTCCGAACTATTGATAATAATGTATCGATAGATGTATATGAAATGCGACATGTCAACATTCCATATACGCAATACGACTCGTGATATCACTGTCATCAAAAGATTTCACAAAAGAAAGACGGTAAAAAAGTAATAATTTAATTTGAGAAACCGATAGTATGATAGCTCATCGAATGTTTTGCTTTAAATCGGAGGTCAAGAAGTTCTTTTTCACTTTTGACATAGTAGAATTTGTTTTCTTACCAAATATTTCCATATAAAATCAAATGTTCGTGGTCTAAATAAAATACATTTATCAATGACACTAATAGTTAAACTTTTCTTGCCTATAATAATATTTGAGTTGATCAATACTAATATATTTATCTTTTCTATCGATTGCAAAATCACATAGAGACGATAAAATACGAACAGCTTCCGTTGAAATTTCATAATCTCTATACTGTCGCCAGAAACTGGTCTAAAAATAGATGTAAAAAGAAAAAATCAATTTGAACATGATTAAATTACGACAAACTTTTTGAATGTTAATTATACGAATTCTTGCATCTTCAAATAAATCATCATATTCTATTTGATTGAATTCGATTGATATTAATCGATGACAACGAGAACATTGCATGTTGCGGTCAACGAAACTACTAGCCCTAATACCATTATTGATTCTATTATGTGCAGCAGCATGAGGATTTTCAATAAGAAAATTTTTCTCAATAAATATCCAATCAGCATTGGCTAAATATTTATTCGTTTTTAATAATCGAATTTTTTCCTTGATCACAGTACGTAGTGAATCGATACATTGTGCCATATAGAGATATTTTGTTTCAGATAGTTTTGTGAAATCTAACTTTGTTTTCAATGAAAAAAAAATGCATGCAAATAGAACGTTTTAAGACGATTGACATACTTAATATTTTCAGTAGAACAGAATAAGTAGAGTTTATACAACTGGAGAGAAATACAATAATCGTCATATATATCATGATATGATACTAGACAGATTGTAGTTTTGCTTTTTCTCATTAGAACAACAAAGAATATTCTAATTTCGTTACTTTGAATTTCGTTGAATTATAAGGAATAAGTTGTTTGTCAGCAAGTTCGAATTCACTTGCTAGTGCTAAACTAAGAATCAAGCATGTTGACCCTTTAGAATCACCCCATGTCGCTAGGAGACATTCTTTCCATGATAAATGACAATTTTGACATAGTTTAATACTCAACGTTAGTATGAGGATCATCGTAAACCTATGAATAATAACAATAGACAAAGTCTTCTCTATATTGTACTATGAAAATACCTGACAATGTAACAAATTAGATAATCGATAACTAAACAGCAACATGTTTTGTTTTGTTTTTTTTCAATGAAATTTTATTTACAAATATTTTTTAGGCTTACTAGCAAGTCCAATTTCAAGAACAATAGTATTGCCTCTAAATAATATTTTCATATTTGGCTTTGTTAATTCAGCGATACTCTAAAAAGAAAATGTTCTCTTTGTTCATGATTAACATTAAGTTAAAGTAAATCTATTGAAATACTAATGCAGCAAGTATGTATACGATTGTATTGCTAATCAATACTAACATATCCCAAAATCTGAAATCAAGTAGATACATGATAAATATTACATTCACATTCAACAGGCATACTTTTCCATAAATATTGCTGCTTCTGAACTGATTGCTGTTTTATAATTTGATAGTATGAGACCAAGAACAACAATTGCAATAATACCAGACGAGTATAATTGTTCACCTATGAAACGAACGGTTTGAATAGAATTTTCAATTGTCTATTAGGATTTATGAGAATCATGACTTACATAACCAATAGAGCATGTAAGGTATCGCAGTAGTTATGGTAACTTCACTAATTGGATCATCGTAAAAATAAGGTAAAGCAACAATTTCTAATACACCAGCAACACCACCAAAGCCAATACCACCGACTACAGCTATAGCTATTGTTTTAAAAAATTTCAATGCTAAAATTCAATTATATTGCTAGTCATTCCTATTTGTTTTTCATCGCAAACGATAGAAGCATTTCATACCGTGCCAAACTTGCTTGTTGACAACAAAAGGTTTTATGACATTGAATAGGATGATTGCTAGACAGTTATTGATCATGGCTTCACCTTCGAGAATAATACTTAATCGTTTTGTTTTTCCATAATCTATCTAAATCAAAGTCGAATTCGTATTACAGAAACTAAAACGATAAACCTGTTTGATGCATAAGTGTTATAGGTCTAGTTACACTTAGAATAATACCCAACATTAAACATTGAGGAAAAGTCCATTGTTGAAAAAAAAATAGATATTTATTCAATAAAGAAATACTTAATAATGATATAAAATAACCAATAATTGAAAGAAGTAGAATAGAGTAGAGTGATTTCATGAATGCATGATATTCACTACGGTACGCTACTTCAAAAACCAATGCAGGTAGAAAGATACCGATCAGTAGATCTGGTGATGATGTTGTTATAGTAAGAAATGTATCATCGTTGATAAAAATATTGAAAAGAATACCACCTATGAAGCCAATCACTATAATGAGGCCCGTGTATGGAATGCGTAAAGAAGCAAATATTGTTTTGAAAAGACCTTTTGTTAAACAAACAATAGATGTATCAAAGAAAAAGCGAAAAATAAAATCACGTACATCCAATAAACAAAATGAAAAAGAGAAACATAAGCTTGTATGGAGGATAATGTTCATTGGTACTATTGCCATGCACATGTGATACATTACACAAAGGAGATTTTGTGCTAGTGGTGATAATAGAATTCAAAGAAGACATTGTATTTTTAAAATTCAACAAGTTTGTGATTGTCGATGTGACTCATAATTAGATAGATGATTAAAGGATATAGTGTGAGTAGCCTCATTATGCAAGTCATGTAACGACGAGCCAAGTTCAATCACACTATATAATCTGATTGTTTTCTAATTCTGACTCTTGATATCTGACATTTTTCTATGAGAATTCACCAAAGAGTTAAAAATTTTGAAATTTCGTAGGAGGGATAGTAACGAGTCATTTCATTTTGTTTTAATATCTGTTCGTAAGAATGGATGAACTCGTTAACACATTATCACGCTCTTAAATTCATTCATGACATTGTTTTGATGTCAAAGTAGATATGAAGTTCATGCTTCGTGTTCCATCGAACGGCTACAAGTGATCGATTTTCGATACAAATATTAAACAACTAGTTCATCAATCAAGGTCTCTTTCTTGGATGATACGTCAATTATTCGCATAATTAAGAAACTTTGCATTCTGTGCTTTTAAAAAATAATTCACATTAGTAAGATTTTCAAATATTGACGCTCAAGTAAAATAATCAGTGGGTATCTATCAAAGTAATGTAAGTAAAACGAATTAATCCAATACATTTGAATCATTTTTACTTCCAAGTACCACGCTACAAACATGATTTTCTTCTGATCATGATACCTTAAGTATGATTGGCGAACAAATGTTTGAAAAAGGGATTGAGTCGCATTTGTACGAGAATCTATCGATAAAAAATTTGAATGACTTCAAAACAGAGTGTGGTATGTGTGTGTGTTGTTGCCAGATAGACCAAGAGCTACACTCACGCACATTCGTCACACCCACAATCGATGGTGCGTTACAGATGTTTTGTCGATCAAAACTAAATGTGGTGCTCCTGTTGAATATTCTTATTTCAGTGCTATTACATATCATTCATCTTCTTCTCAGATGAAATGTCAATGCTGGCAAGGCCAGATTGATCTTAAATTCTCATGTTAATTCATTTAGGCAATGATTGCATGTGATTTTGGTGGTCAATGCAAAATTATTATGAATAATCGGTTTATCATGTTCACTTGCTAAATGTTTGAAATGTGGAAGGAGTACTGAATATTTTCAATAGTCATATAGTTCACGAAAATAATCAGTAGCTGATAGAATTCTTAGTAAATGATTTGATATATCCGAACAGAGTTCTCCTATTTATTAATATGATAACATCTAGTCTATCAACTACAGTTTTCCAATCGTAAACATGACCAGTCGTTTCACGCGATTTGTCGTTCAAAGATATTTCAATCACTTTGCATCCCAACTCCCTATTCTCATATTTTCATTTGCAGTATAGTACAAATCAGAAAAAGCTTAGTTCTCTAAACACAATCTTGTTTTATTGAAGCAATTTATGATAAAGGAAAATATTGATAGAAAACTTCTGGACGAATAAACGGTTGGCATACATCAACAATACTTATCAATCTACCAAAACTAAAATCTGTTGCATGATTAGTAAAATTGTTTGTTATTCTTATCAGTGGTTCGTATTTCACAGAGAGAATTAATAGACGAGGAAGATGTCTATTTTTTGCCGAGAGAAATACTTCCGCATCATTATCATTTGTATATGTTATGTAAAGAAATATGAGGTGAGTAAAAGTGATTGATGTTGATTGCTGCTTGTCTTTTTGTAACGACTGATTACTGATATACGTAAGATTTTGAGAAAAGGAAAGTCTTGAGAGATGATTTTAAATAATTTATGTTCAAAAAGACATCACTCATCTTCTATTATCGAACTTTATGGAACATTCCACCTTGGAAAGATTTGTCCAGATCAAAAAAATATTCGAATTCATATGCAAGTGAATAGATATAACATTTACCATGAAACTTCTTCTTGATACCCTCTTTCGATAAAACTTCGTTGCATATCACCGAAAGCCAGGTCAAGATGAAAAAATTAGGCTGTTGACAATTCTGCTTCGGAGCGAGTATAATATTCAGATAAAATGTTCAGGTCGTCACTGGTGGTCTGTGTTCATCAGTTTTATTAGATTGTCGAATAGATTAATCGAAATGAAAGGAACCATGATCAAAATGTATTACAATTCACTGATTTGATCGAAAGCAAGTGTGAAGAAACTACGATGATTCTTTTCTTATGAAATTATCATTTTTCTGCCTCGGTAAAGATTTCGACCGTTAAATGTGTTTATGAGTAACTCGATCCGTACTTAGACGACAAAAATTAGCAGTAAAATTGGAAACATGAAATCGGTCATTTAAAAACAATTAGTAGAACTATGAATATTTTCCTCTATTTTTTCTATTGCGTACAGCAATATCCTGTCTTTGTCTCTGTCTCTCTGAACACACACGTCCACTCGTTCTATCGTTTTATTTCTTTGCATGCCCTGATGCATCCTTCAGTTTCATAACCCGATCATTATAAAATGATTCTACCGTTCGCTATGTTGGCCGATATATATATATATACATCTTCGAATTTTGTTTAGATAGTCATTTCAAAGCGATGCGTCGTACTACATTCCTTTCACTATTATTATCTACGAAATTTCAAGTAAGAGGAACTGCGTTATAATCTGACTTTCAAATCATGAACAACGTCATTTTTTATTTAGATAGACAACTTATGGCGTTTGCATGATATGCTGTTACTCGTCATGCATTCCTTTAACAACTGGCAAATGATCCAACATTCGCCAATTATCTAGATCATATTACGCCGAAATGGAGATGACTGATGATGAAAATCAATTTCATTCACCGAATGTTGATCATCGTCAACAGCACATATGAAAACTTACGGTCAGTAACCTTCCGCATGAGAGTTTAGGCAAAGTACACGGATAGACATGGGGGAATCTGTATGCTTGAAGAATGAAAACACAAAGAAAAAGCAAACCCGAGAGTCCAACAAGCAAAGAACAGAAACGAATAACGGTAAAGGAAAAGAACAATAAATTTAATAGTTATTTTATCGGGATCATCATTCAAGATACAGCACATAGTTCGGTTTCTTCGAATAAAATATAAGCAGAAGCGAAAGATTGTTTTAGTCAGAACTAAATATAATTCGTCAGGATTGGCTAGATTTTCATCGCCACTATTTATTAAAGTTATAGTTATAGTGCAAAATTAAACCTTATCAAAGAATGAATTCTCGATCAAATTATCTTTGATCATAATCATTACTGTCGTCACCACCTATCATATTTTCTCCTGTTTCTTCCGTTTATAAGTGAAATGATTTATGAACAACACAGCCTTGAACAAGGATCCCACTTATTATGATTCCCCCAAATTTAAATAGATGTGGATGTGGGGTTTATGTGCCTATGATATGTTTACAACAGACCCAAAATCCACACCTCACACTCACATCGTCATGGGCTCTAGGGCAGACAGAAAATTACCACAGATAGGGACCACCAAGCATCACATAGGCTTGTGGGATTTTCAGTTCTGGACAACAAGAGACGAATATTAAAATGAAATCAAAATCATACTGAGAGATAAGTAACAGTAACTAAATGTATATAGAAATAGCCGACTAAAGCACAATAGCTAATGATTTCGAATAAAAGCCGCATATCTTTCGTAGGTTTTAGGAAATATTGCAAACGAACATAAAGAACGAAGCGAACTTGCTTCAGTGTATTTCATGGTAGTTAAATGTGAATCTTAACTATGTAATGCTGCGGGAGCTGACTGGCAAGGCGTTGTTTCAATAATTAGCGAATAATTCAATTTTTAAAACTGTTTCAAATTGAGAAACTTATATATTTATATGAAGATTAACGATACAAGGTTGATAAGGAATATTGATGTATACAGCATGCAAGTGGAGTCGCCCACTCTCCAGTGATGACTGAAATACACAGCCATTCTAGCTTCATACACTAACAGACATTTACTTTGACTGTCAGTCAAGTATATGTCGTCAAAAACTGGCTCATGCTACTATAACTTGACAAGCGATTATAATCGCTCTATCGTGTTTCACATTTTAATCCCGTAGGGATTATACTGAATTTGTTTTTCTTATTATATGCAGCTACCGGTATTGTTGTTCTTATTACCAAGTTCGACTGTAAAGACAAATGTCTTTCTAAATAATCAACGTTGATAATCCCTAGCTGCCTCCTAACAGTCTATTCTTTTTGTAACTATTTGTTCGGTTTATCAAAAAGATGATCAAAGTGCACTGATGTCAAATAGAATTCATATTCACACGAAGAGCGCTCGAAGGTTTAGATAAGGTCAACCAATATATGTGAGCACGATCGAGCAAATAGCAGTTTATTTCTATCGTACTTTCAATAGTCGTGATACAGCAATTTTCAAAATAACTACCAGGAGACCTTCGAACGTCTATTCAACTCTAGAGGCATACTCTACGACATGAGTGCAACAGAGGATGTTGAATTGAATAGCGTTGAGACTGTTGCACCAGATTTTATAAAACCAGTGGGTGATTTCGATGAAGTTCAGCCAACAGACGAAGAATTGGCGACATTGGAACATGTTTCTGAACGAATACCGCTCGCAGCCTGGCTAATTGTTATTTGTGAATTGTGCGAGCGTTTTTCTTTTTATGGGATATCGGGTCTCTTTCAAAACTACATCGAATTTCCGCCACCTTCTGGAAATAATACACAAGCAGGTGCTCTGGGCCGTGGCCAACAAACTGCCACTGCATTGACAATGTTCTTCCGATTCTTTGCTTATATTACGCCGATCCTTGGTGCCATCCTAGCTGATCAATACTGGGGCAAATATAAGACAATTATCGTTTCATGCTCTGTCTACATGATTGGTCTCCTCGTATTACTTTTCACTAGTATACCACCATCTATTGATAAAGGCGTCGCTTTCCCTGGTTTAATCATAGCGATGATCATTATGGGTTTCGGTACTGGTGGTGTGAAGAGTAACGTAAGTCCACTGATGGCTGAGCAATATCCTAGGACGAAGCCAGTTATCGCAGGTAACTAAAATGTCTTTTCAAGAGAAAAATCTCTTTTCTTTGTTTCTTCATAGTTATCAACAATAAAAGAAAAATTCTCGACCCAAGCATGTGAGACACTTGAGAGCTTGTCTGCTTCTTTCTTGGATTAAATTACTCATATTTTAGAACGATGCAATCGATGTTCAACTGGTTCTATTGGGCGATTAATATAGGTGCACTATCATTGATTGCTACCACTTTTATCGAAAAGTATCATTCATTCTGGCTTGCCTATTTATTACCGACAGTGATTTTCGTCGGTGCCCTAGCCGTATTGATTGTCGGCCGCAATCAATATATTCAAAAGCCTCCGACTGGCTCATTGATGGTTCGTGCTACTCGAGTCACGGTAACCGCCATCCGAATGCGATTGAAACTAGGCAAGCAACCCGACCGTCCAAATCTCTTGGATTATGCCAAAGATATGGGATTGTCGACTGACCATGATGACAAAGAAACGGCGGCACAATTAAGTAACAATCAGTTCATTGATGACCTCAAAAAAGCAGTTGGTGCTTGTGGTGTATTTGCTTTCTATCCATTGTATTGGGTCTGCTACAATCAGTTTGGAACGAATTTAGTGTCGCAAGCTGCGCAAATGAATGTTGGTTAGTTCATGTCTTCTATTAAAATAATCACGCATAAAAAACAGGATGCCGTCTGATTTCGGAAATTTGTATAGGGACCATACGGATGAGGTTGATTTTATGTTCCTTCGATTCAATTGAGTTCTTTATCGACTTGCAGTCAAACATGTGAATTTCCGGAAAAATTTGTTTTGACTTTGCTGCTACACTGAAAATAATTAGAAGGATTTCAAATTCGTTGCAAAATTCGGAACCCTTGAAAAGGTTTCGCAGCTTCCACGAAACCTTTTTAGTTTCGGTAACGTGACCATTTTTTTTCAGTGTACACATACTCGTTGGCAGAGTTAGGCATACTGTTCACAAATATCAGTATAAAGAGTATTGAAAGCATTTTGATAGATAAAACATAATCATTTAGGAAACTGTTATATCTAGTTGCCAGCTCATGTATCTTCCTCATGGATTAGCCCAAAGTAATCAAAATAAGATTGATGTTAACTCAAGAAAAGTATACTGCTAAAAACTGAAACGTAAGAGTTCATTATTAACAGGATTAGCTATAAATATTTAGATTACTAATCTGAAATCTCTCGCGTTTTCAAAATCGAACGGAACTGTAATGTTGGAAATAACATGGTGAAAACAAAGAGATCATGCAATTTAGTCCGAGTGTGTCATATTCAATACTGTATCTGATGGTTGACTGAAATCAACGGGAACGGTTAGTTCCGATTTTTAGGATCTTGAGAATATTTATAGAAAGTCACATTCATTAATGTCTTTAGTATCCTAAATAATCTAGTCTCATATGGTTCGTGCTTTCTTCAAATAATAATATTACTACGCATCCACTGTTGAATACCTATGAAACACGTTGTTTCATCTATACCGTGAATCACAGAAACAATGTATTGTTTCTGCGTAATAGATAAGCTTTGGGAGTGTTGAGGAATTATATACAAAGGCCATTTTACACAATGAACAGAATAGCGAGTCTTATAGGTTTCTACACAACCCTTCAGATTCTGCAAGACTTTGTATCTGAGAACTCTGAGAAACCTTGATGCAGCATTTTCTGACTATTTCAATTCATCATCAGATACAACATTGAATACGACACATTCTGAACTTGAATTCTTGATCACTAATCCAAGTAATAGTTTCCGTGTCCATTTATAATAACGTGGCAAGGATGAAGGATGGGAGGAGAATATTCCAGCAAAATCTATCCTATTTTAAAACTAAGAGATAACCAATGCGTCGCATATGGATTGATAGAACTTGAGCTTCAATATCTACTGATGTCAAATATTTCGCCCCAGCATGACTAACACGGCCCAATTAGACTGTTGCATATGATGGAATTTCGCACAGGTACAAACATCATATTGGTAGATATCTTCCTGCACTGTTCAAGACGATCAAAGGTAGCCATGGACACGAAATAAGTAAAGAAGAGCTAGAGCGCACATAAGGGTAATTTGTATTGATTCAAGCCTCTGAAATGACTCGAAAGACTTCAACGAATATATAGCTGTCGGTAAATAATGAATTTGTTCTCCATCATGGAGAAAGACACCAGAGTCATTTTTTTGTGTAATGATGGATACCATTGAGACCTCCAAAACTATGGAAAAAAATATAAGAAAAGTACTTTTCAACTACCACCTCACTGAACCGCATCTTCTTTTACCCCATAAATCGGCTAAATTTAATTCAGCTTAATATATACATATTCTGAACAGGCGTTCAAAACCACGTCGGATGACTAGGTTTTTTCTGAAAACCAAATATTTTTATTTTCTGAGTTATTCGCTGGGATTATCCGATGTGAAAATATTTTGCATTGTAAGCTGTTTTTAAGCATTGAAAAGTCTGTTGAATCGGCTTAGAGAACAGTTTCCGAAGCACTTTTCAACACTTATCAGCCTACATGCTTGAAAGCACTGTTGGCTTCTTTAATCAAAGCGATTGAAAGTACTTGTGATCTGAAATATTTAATGGTGTGGCAAATCTTTTAACTTTGAGCTGCAATAAGGGGCTCTATTAAATATCTTACAGGTGTAAAATCTAGAAATGTGTTATGTCTTCTTCAGCGCTTGAATTTATATTTCAATAATATCTTATTTTGTATCCCTTTTAAAAATGTAAACAATATTCCATCTAGAGAAATACAGAATTCGATTTACTTTTTATCCATGATCTTACAAATAGCTTTTTATTTTGTTGCAAACATAGTGTTACACATTCATAATCAACTTTACTATAGACTTATACAAGATAAAATGTGATTAAGATCTTTGTCCAAGATTATGTGCAAATATTTCGAATTCTCATAATTTTTCAGTGACTATCTTCGGAAACTGATGCATAGCACTCTAATTAAATATCACAAAGTATCTCTAGATGGGGCCGTACTATGAACTGCTGGAAACTTGCAACGAAAAACGCGTTTTCCCCTGCTTTAACTGATTGTTATTTTCTATGCCTAACTTTACAACTAATCTCTCGTAAATTTAATGAGTTTTTTCAAGCTTTAAGTTTTCTTAGAGAAAATCCAACTTGCAAAACTAAAATATTCTGTAAAACTCGAATAGAATTTTTCAATGAAAAAGGTGCATTCCATGATTTTTGAATTCACTGGACATCGGTATCTAACGAATTATGCCATGGCATTCCATGAGCTATAGATGCATCGTTCTGTGCCTTCTGATTGGTCCATGGCGAAGACTTCATTAATTGGTGTTCCTGATAGTTTCTGGATTAATCTATTGAAAAGATGCATGCGCGGAACCGACTATATCCTTGTAAAAGAATTGTGTATTTTTGCTAATAGAAGCATTTTAAATACTCATTAGACTGATAATTGTAGCCAGTACACTGAACTCTGTGAACGAGTATGCATAACAATTGAATCAAAGACAAAGTTTCCTGAGATTCCCTGGATGATTCCAAAGTCGCAGGAAGCTGTGGATCAGTTTTAAAAAGGTTTATCATCAGGACTATCATTAAAAATCATATCTAACTGTCGGTCAATATTGAGAAAACTCTATTCGATTGGGAAGAGAAGAACATCTTTACCTGCTCTATTATTTTCCCTTCAGGTCCTCTGCCTAATGATATTCTGCAAAATATTGATCCACTCGTTTTGATTGTTTTAATTCCAATCTTCGACAAAGTGATATATCCTGGCATGCGGCGACTCAAAATCACGTTCCCGGCTATTACTCGTATAACTACTGGCTTTCTCTTTGTTTCCGTCGGTATGGCATGGTCAGCACTCGTCCAACATCTTATTCAATCTGCTGAAGGAAGCGCAAATATTACTGTAGCTTGGCAAATTCCAGCGTATATTTTCATCGCCTTCTCCGAAATCTTCGCTTCCATTACTGGTCTAGAGTATGCATTTACTCAGGCACCACCTTCGATGAAGTCCATCGTCATGTCACTTTTCCTATTCACATCGGCCATCGGCAGCGCTCTGAATATTGCACTTACACCAGTGGCAAAGAAAACAACAATTATATGGATGTATACAGCACTGGCAATTGAGGCATTTGTCTCCGGAATTGTGTTTTTCTTTATCTTTCGTAAAGTCGAAAAGTTAGAATCGAAAAAACCATCCACGAAATGATCTATGAAAAAAAGTTTTTTTTTTCATACTATTTTATTTTATGTTCTCGATA
This sequence comes from Rotaria macrura, assembly GCA_900239685.1. Classification (NCBI taxonomy): domain Eukaryota; kingdom Metazoa; phylum Rotifera; class Eurotatoria; order Philodinida; family Philodinidae; genus Rotaria; species Rotaria macrura. Next base: position 122,995 of record OENT01000332.1, read on the forward strand.
ATGATCAGTAAATATTACATTCTAAATATTGAATATTACTTGAGAACACTTCATGGATACAGAAGGGACCACAAATATTTGCCAATCTTAATCTCGATATTGCTGAACTGTAGAACTCACATAGAATTATCCAAAATATCATACGAGATTTCACTGGTGAAGAATCAAAGTAAAAGGCTGTTGTCATTGCAGGAAAGCGTAATAGGCAAATACGTTGCTTTAAAAAGGTACAGAGATTAAAGCTCTCTATAGAATTATGTGCAATGCGTATCTTTAAACGTCACTTGAATCGCAATAAGTAACTTTTATGAACTCCAAGTTACTACCATAATTAATTTTTACTAAAAAGATGTTTGTTCCTTTACTTTACCTTTGCCTACTAATCCGAGCAATCAGACATATTCCTATCAGAAGCATGCCCTTGCGTGGAATACTGATTGAGTGTGAGCATCTGAAAGAGTTGGAAATGAGACCTACGCCGTCGAACAAGAGCGATAACGGGATATTGTAGAGTAATAGAAACTTCAGTAGCAAACAGAAGAAATGAAGTAAACGGTAAGGCTATACATTATTGATGGTTTGCATAAGAACGAAATTTTCGTGGAAGACAAAGTTTGGAAAATGTCTCTATTGATGCCATCAACTACTATCAAAAGTTTGTGATGGATGTTGGTTTAGTCATCGCCAAACGGTGGTATTGACATTGTTCTGGTGCGTCATCAACGTCGTTGGAGGGTGGGTGTCGGCGAACATGTCGATGTGACTGTTGATATGTGAACAAAAGGTATACCCACACCCTCCACACATTTCAGATTCGTATGAAGTCGACAACTTCACACTAGCAGTTCTCCGCGAAATTTTTGAAAAAGAATATTACAGATATGAAACAGATAGAGAGCTAGTATTACCAATGAATAGTCATACCATCGATATCAACCACCACATTAAGAGTTAACTATTTCAAGATAAATAATACATATGGCACTACAAAAAATTTTTCATACAGCTCTTCTAGTAGTGGTAATTTGAGGAGATCTACTCCGTTCTAATACTTAAACATGTTTATGGCTCTGTGCAAAATTTCAGCTGTCCACGCATAACCCATCGTTGTACTTTTTCTTTTTTTTCCATGTCACTCTCGCATCCCTATCGATATAAGTTTTCAACTCTTATGTGAACAATTTCGCCTTATGATTTTATATGATGGGAAAATTGGCTTAGCATACAAAGATAGTCATGCCCGTTTGGTGCAAGGATTGGGGGAGCAAGCACTTTCTGATCACACAGTCTTCAATTGGTTTCGTGAATTTCAACGCAATAATTTTAGTGTTCAAGATGCTCCACGCTCAGGTCGTCATTCAAAATCTGTTAATGAAAAAATAATTGATGCTGTACGAAAAATAATTGAAGATAATCCTCATTCGACGTATCAGCAAATAGAAAATATATTGGATATCAGTTCCACAGCAAGTAATTCGATTATTCATGGTTAGTTAAATCAAAGAAAAGTTTATGCTTGGTGGGTACCGCATAAACTAACCGACAACCAAAAACAGCTGCGAATTCAATTTTGCCACCATTCGCTAAAGAGATTTGAAGAAGGTCAGTCTCGCTATGCATTTGATATTATAACTGGTGATGAATCTTGGTTCTACCAGTATGATCCAGAATTAAAAGAACAGTCAGAAGTTTGGATTGTAACAACTTATCCATGTCCAACCAAAGATCATCGAATCAAAAGTGCCGGGAAAAGAATGGTGGCTATTTTTTTCATGAAATCCGGTTTAATTAAGTCTGGTCCATTAGAAAAAGGTGCAACAGTGAACGCCAGCTGGTATGTCAACACACGCTAACCAAAAATCTTCAAAGTTGTATCTAAACGAAGCGAAACACGAGGTCTTTGCGGTCTCATCTTTCATGACGATCATGCAAGCTGGCATTGAGCTTGGATTACGAACTAATTTTTGCTGAAAAATCATGTGGAATAGTATCCAAATCCACCATATTCTCCAGATTTAAGCCCTTGCGACTTCTTCTTATTCCCCAAGCTCAAGAATCAGTTACGTGGTATTCAATTTGGTACTAGTACAATTCGTCGCACGACAATTCGTCGCGATCAATTCGTCGCGATCAATTCGTCGCATGATCAATTCGTCGCAGAACAATTTGTCGCGTTCTGTTCGTCGCGTATCTTTCGTTCTGTCGTCGCAGATGAATCTCTTTCGTTCTGTTCTTCGCCATCTGTTCATCGCATCTCTCTTAATTAATTCTTTTTTTATATAACGGAACAAGATACAATAAAATAAATGTAAAATTGTAACATACGTACAACAACTATAGATAATTGATTGTTCTAAATTGTAGGACTCTATAATTGGGAAAACGGATAAATAAATTAATCAAATATACTCGTGATAGAGCTAAAGCAAAAGAAGAATAATTAGATTTTTCACTCAGTTAATGAATTTCAACATAATCTAGGCTAACGATAACATTGATCCAATGTCGTTATAAATGGGATTTAGTCAAATAAAAATATATATTTCATTACTCACTCACATCGTTCAATACACACTACTCTGAAATAAAATGTCTCAAATCGAAAAACTAACTTCTGAAAAAGGAAAATCAATGCTTCTCTATGAAGGTTATATCTACACTGTAGAACGTACAACAGCGACGAAATTGATTTTTCGATGTCAAAATCGAGATTGTAAAGGTATGATCATTTTGAACATCAATCCATTAATTCAAATGAAAATCATCTATCAATTAAGCTCGTTGTCATACGAATTTACACATGGACGCATTTATCTCGCATCCAACGTGGCACTGTCATGCTCCACAATCTGATCTGGTTCCAGCAATTAAATTGAAGGAAGAAATTAAAACTCGTGCTGCAACAACAGATGAACAATCAAGTACAATTCTTCATTCGGCTTTACGAACGTATCCTCTCAACGCCGCTGGTCAACTTCCAAAAAATGAAGCACTTATGCTAATGATTCGCCGACAACGTACTACTGAAGCAGTCGATGCCAATGGTCGTTTACCAGACAAGTTAAGGAAGACGTATCGTGATGAAGATTTCATCTTGCACGAAGATGACAAATTAATTATCTTCACAACAAAAACCAATTTATCAATTCTTAAGCAAAACAAACATTGGTTTGCTGATGGAACATTCAAAGTAATCAATCAAAAAACGTTATCGCTTTCATTTCTAATTATCTTTGATGTAGGTGTGTCCTGATGACTTTTATCAACTGTTCACATTACATGCGATGATGACGAATGCAATTATTCCTCTTGTCTATGGCTTATTAATTGGTAAAAGTCATCAAGATTACAATTTATTCTTCGAAAAAATATTCGAACAAGACAATTTTCAACCAGAATCAATTATGACTGATTACGAAAGTGGCACAATCAAATCAGTCAAGGATATGTTACCTAATGTTTCACATAAGGGTATGTTTTAATCTATTCACAAAAAAAACTAATTAACACTTTTTTTT
>OENT01000333.1:0-103977 GCA_900239685.1 Rotaria macrura
GGGGGGGGGGGGGTAAGAGTAGCACAAAGGATCTGACTCTGGACTTTGAAAATTGGAAGATGATGGGCACGACACCTTCTTCGTCCGTACACATAACGTCTGATAATGTGCAAAATCCTGCTTTTGGATTTTTCTCAGAAGTTCTCTTTGGTTTATAGAGGTCTTGGAGCGCAGTGTGAAATTAGTTTAGCATAGGCGAGATGAGAAAAAGTCCGATGCTTCCGCCCTGCTCTTGCTGTGCGGGGTATATTATAAACATGTGAGTTTTTCCTTTGTTTGATTAAAAATTTTCAAAAGATCCGCTGTGTCCTCCTTCCGATATTGTGAAATGGAATAGATGTTGTCGTAAACGACCGTTTACGAACGCATGCGGTACAAAAACGGCAGTCGTTGTCTAAAACGTTTACAGTCATCGTATCCTATCATTTACGGTGATATCCGACTATCGTTTACAGTTACCGTGTATTTACGACGAACTTTTACGTGGATTTTTCACGATCACTGTTTACGGCGATCGTAATTCATCGTAAGACTTCGTTTATGGCGATAGTAAACGGTCACAAAAAGCGTTCGCCGTTTTGCGCCGTAAGAAATAGGTATACGGCCGTTTACGGCAGTGGATGATTGACCTGGGTGGTATTCTTTGTTAATTGGTTGTTGTACCAGATTATATTGTTCAGCTTGGAATAATGTAAGTGTCGTCAATTTCTGAATTACTTTAGAATTAATTTCCGTCATGTACTCTATATTTTGTTAGCTAGCTATAACAAGATAATAAACAGCAATATTAAAAGGCTAAAAACTGATAGAAAGAAGAACATAGAATGGTAATAGAACAAGCAAATAGTCTCAATGTATAACTGATACGCATTGATATCAGCGATGCGGACATTTCTATATTGATAACCGTTACATTTCGCGCTGAAACGTATATAACAGAACACCACTGTGACATGTATCTTTAACATTTCTGAACATTTGGACTTTGAAACTTAGCAACAATCCTTTAACGATCTATAACTCTTGTTTCCTTCAATTATAGTAATTACTAACATGTAGCGAGATTCGCTACAGCTAATTTTAAAAAATTCGCAAGAAATTATTACGCAATGCGCACAAATAGATAAATTGATGTGAAAGATTTTGCTATTTGAAATTCTATGTTCATAAGCAGCAGATAGGGTCACTGTCTATAGTATAATTGTGTCATTAATACGTGTGTCCAATCCGACAGCATCAGCCGTGAATACCTCGCTTGAGTTTCAACTCGAATGATACTCAATAGCATCTAACTGATAAAAAACTGAAATGTGGGATATTTCGTTCCCCTCCCCTCCCTGCCACGCTCTTCTTTTTCTCTTCCCTACCCCACCCCGTCACTCGCTTTCCTCGTCCCGTTCATTCAATCAAAATATCTCCAAGGCCACCCCGTTTTGATTGTTTGGTCTGGTCCTATCTTGAATCAACCTGCCTCTCCCCTCCCCCTAGTCTATACCCCGTCTCCGTCTCTAGAACTGATGTACTGTTGCATGATAGATCAATGAATTAGTTTTGTCTTAATGATGTAAGTAGGTTGGTTCATAAAATTTCTCTCTGATCTGCCATATAAATGAAGGCATTAGATGCCGCAGTTTTATCTTTAGCCTGTGTATTTTTCTAGATACGAGTAAATATTTGTTTTCCTTGATAAAAGGATTGGAACAGCTCTAATATCTACAACGATCCGCAAGTTCACGAAAAAACATGTAAGGGACAGCATATTAATGTCGACCGGTGGACTTTGGCCGTTTACTTTCGGCGATTGCCAAAATATTTGTAATAGGCTCTTGATATTATCATTCAACTAAATAGACTATCACTAGCGTTTCGTTCGGGTGTGGGTGGGGTTGTTGCTGTTGTATTTCTTCATTCGCAAACAACTACACTCACAGTCACAACCACAGCCACACCTCACACCCAAAACTAGTATCCAACGTTTGTGAAAGGCTAAGTGTGAATCTCTGTATTCAGATATTCGCATTAATCTAGTTATGTAAAACGACATGCATGCTTTGGTGATACTTTTTTTTATAACTTTTTAAGTCGAAACCATAACCACAGAGTAATATCAAAGGGTAGATTCTTAGTGAAATACTTGAAGTATATGTGCTCTTACTCTTACTCGAGGTTCGAGTACTCAAAATCCTTGATAAGTATGCATTTTAACAAGATTTTGCTTGAAAGTATTGTAGATTGCATTTTAACAGAATACAATGAACAAAGATTTTCGTCTTTTGATTCTATAAATACACGTATATATATTTAGATAAATTCATTGATTCCACACTACGACATGAAAGAGGGCGTACTCTTTTTTTGCTTTTTTCTCTCAGTAGACATATAGAATGTAATAGGCAACTGATTCGTCTCTGTATTTTATACAGATATTTTTCCCATCGTCTACGTGCTTCATTCTCAACGAATAGACTAAATTCACTGCTGTAAAATTATGGTTCGGTTAGAATATGGACGCCAATGAAAACAAAACCCACACTAAAAAACACCCACATCCGCAGCCTCCATCATAAGCCTCTTATAACTTGTCAAAAATGAAATCTTTCTATTGTCATGAAGTCGTTCACTCTACCCTTTCCTTTCCAACACAATTCAAATCTTACTCACAAACACACATCAATGATATACACAGTGATGTTTATTTTCCACTGCCACGCCATATACCTACGCAGCATCACACTCCTCATAGATGGAAAAAGTACCGGAAATTGGTCGGTCCCGCTTCAGATTAGCCGGTACAGCAGTCTGAAACCAGTCTACCAGTTGATAACGGTTTCTTTTCCGGCATCTACCATGCAATGAAATTTACTCTTAAAATTAATAAATTTAGTCTTGTTCTGCTAAACAAAAAGCTTGGGAGGAAAAAGTAAGATTCCAAGAAATTTTCTCAAACTCTCTAAAAAACCGTTTCCCAGAAAGCCAACGAAAAAAAATTTGCGAGCCTTCAGAACCCATTTTTTACCATTATAAACTCTGAAAAGGTTTCCGATAGTAACCAACTCGGAAACTGATATTGTTTGACGAAGTTCGGAAGCGCTTGGAAGGGTATCTGAGGCTGGGAAACAATTATCGCTTTCCGAGTTTCTTACTATCGAAAACCCTTTGAGAGTTTCTTATGGTGAAAAGTGGCTTTCTGAAAGCTCGAAAATCTTTGAAAAAGTTCCCTAGGGTAAGAAATTGGTTTCCGAGCACTCGCAAACGTTTTTTCGCTAGTTTTCTGGTAAACCATCTTTTCAGAGAGAAGGTAATCGAGGTCGAAGACTACATACCTGAAATCTGTCCTGTAAAAGGTTTTGCTTGACTTTTTCGTTCTTCTTTCCTGCAATAAACTTGAAAAGTAAAAAAGTATGGAATTTTGAATGCTAATAAAAAATTCTTATTTGCCTGCCGCATGTTTTCGGTGTGACTGTATAAAAAGCCACCATTTTTCTGAAATACTTTTACTTAAGCACTAATGAAGAAGATTAAGAAATGTTATGATTTTTGTCGTATTTAACCTTTAAACCCTCAGGTCCGTTTCGGTTTGAATCTTCCTGACTGCACTCGGTACTGGCCGTCAAAAAAGCAGACCAGCTTCATCTATACTGCTCCTCGCTGACGCACATATGCATATTCTGACACATCGATATGTGATATTTGAAGTGATAGATATTTTTACATGAGTTTTACTGTCGGCATTAGAAAACCTACCGATTAATGTATAGTTTAAAATAATAAGTTACAAAAGTATAAGCGTCATTAAATGAATAGAGACGTGCTATTTACGACTCCAGTTCGGAAGTGTGTACTTCTGTATCACTCGATATCGCCTCTTGCCAATCCAGTAAACGATCTTCTTTGTTTTCTAGAAGATAATATTTCCTAGTGTCGAGAACATTTGGGTTGATTAAATGGTGCTGAACGAGTAAACCAGCTGTTGTGTAAGCTATTCTTGCTTCAACAGACGATGCTCCACTTTCCCAAGTTTCACCGAACACACCATATGAACTACCAGGATTCATTTCAGAAACAATGAAGCCTCTACTAGCAATTGTTACTGTTAATCGATGCATGTCTTGGTCAGCAATCAACACAGGTACTGGACCATTGTAATTCGATTTCTCGAACTCATTGACGAAATCATCAAAAGCATCGACATAAGGACTTCCTGATTTGCTCGTGTTAAATATTGGCAACGCAAACACAACAGCACGAATGTTCATGTATGTTGATCCATCTCGTTGGAGTACCGTTCGTATCGCTTCAGCTGACAATTTTCGCACTTGTGCGTCTACTCCAATATCTCTACCAGAAAACAACCCGAGTCCGATACCAGTTTCGACAACAATCTGAATGCCTTCGTTATCGCAAGCCCATAGTCGAAGTCTAGCCATGCGTATCAAACTATCTCGAACGCGGTCTACGTAAAGTTCACCGCGTGGTTTATCGACTTTAAAAACTGACTCTATCGTATTTTTTCTGGCTGATGAATTCAATGCCGCATTTTCTAGTAAAACTTCTCGCGAATTCGAAACATAATACATAATATCACCTTCATCTTGTAATCGTCCAGAAAAGTCGATACTTGTCGCAGAAATTAATTTGATACGATTGGGCCAATCCTCTTGTATAGTGCGAGGAATGATAGTACCATCGAATTCCATGAATATAGGACACTGAGAAATGCGTACGACGAATTTCATACGAAATGCTTCTTCCCGTTCTACAGCCTGTCCTTGTAAAGCGCGTTGAAGAAATACTTCATCGATGCCTCTCACGTTTTTGTAGGCATAGACCCGATAGGATGCTTGCCAATCCATAATCTCTTTTATAGTCATATTAAATGAATTTGCAGTATTGGAGGGAAAATGAATTTCGTTTTTCGGATCCAGTGTATGCAGTGGTTGGTCCACTTGAAAAGCTTTCACACCTGGAACAATATATTCTCCGGGAATAATTTTGAAATGGAAAATGTCTGTGAGGAATTTCTTGGTTTGATCAACTAGTTTACTAGAATGATCACTTGTCAAACGTCTTTTGTCCATAGGACTCATGAGCATCAGATCTTTTAGCAAAGAGCTTATTCTTAGATCTGTGAATCGATCAACACCGAATAAAAATAGTTGGAATGCCTTGGAAAAAATATCACGTTGTATACACTGAAAGCGAATATGCAGCGAAACCAAACCCAAAAGNAGAAAAAGGTTTCGTGCATACTACATAACCTAATATGATTTCGAGTTCACTGCAATTATCTGAATCGTTTTATTTTCGGTACAGACCACTACGAAAAACTTGAAAGAGTGTCCTGAGTCATTGAAAATCAATTTTAGTCAGTCAAAGTTTTGTACAAAACCCTTTGAGGGTTTCGAATGGCCTTGCTAAATGGTTCCGTAATCATACAAATTCTTTTCCAGAGTGCAGAACCATTAAGGAATACCATTCGAAACCCTCAAAGGGTTTTGTACAAAACTTTGACTGACTAAAATTGATTTTCAATGACTCAGGACACTCTTTCAAGTTTTTCGTAGTGGTCTGTACCGAAAATAAAACGATTCAGATAATTGCAATGAACTCGAAATCATATTAGGTTATGTAGTATGCACGAAACCTTTTTCTCTCTCACGGTACACTTTTGGGTTCGGTATCGCACTATATTTTATTTCAGTGTAGGGTACACCGATGAATCAGTACCGTCTCTACTCATATTGGTTGAGACATTATCTTGGCGTACCTCAGTTGTTGGATTAACGTATGATGAAATCGGTTTTACCTCGTGGCTATTTTCTTTATATGGATTCGTAATTCGGATGCCATACAATAAGGAAGAGTTGTCATTTGATATTACCATACTGGACCATTGCTGTAGTTTTGCGCGAAAATTTTTTATTTCCTGCTCCCATCGATTTAAATCTTCTTCTGAGTATTCTCCTTGTTGGCGACCTATATTTAGTTCTTCGGATAATTTATTGATTGAAGGTGACAAATGCTCATTGAATTGTCCAGATAATTGTGTGAATTTCTCTTTACCTTCTGCAGCAGCCCGCTTCACTTTTTTAATGGAGTCGATTTCCCATTGATCTATTTGATTTAATAATGTTGCGCCAGCTATCTCTCGGGTTAAGTCCTTCTTTATAAGACTTTGGTTCTGCTCGATGCGATCTAGCCTTTCGGAAATTTCGTCCTGATGTTCCTGCAGATGAGCGAAACAAAATGTCTGTCGACAACCATTGCATGTCGCTGTTTGTGTAGATCTATTGCATTTGACACAAGACGGCATCTTAAGTGTTGATATTGCCGACAAAAAAGCTCGCTACGTGAATATCTACAAATAAATCTTATTGTTTCGTTTTATAGAAGCGTAACCCGTTTATAGCTCTGATAAGAAAACAGAATAGAGCATTCATACACCTCTCGGTTGAAATGGTGAGCTTATCAGTTTTGTGAATTATCTGAAGACTGACAAGCACTTTAAGGAGATAGGAGACTTAAAATTCTGTTAATGAAAACACAAAATAGATAAGAAAAATCAAAATACTAACTTCGTCTTTATCAATTCTAAGCCTTGCTTTGTGGATTCTTTTTGTATGACTTATTATATTTCTACGTGGCATTGACTGTGGTAGCTTTTGCTTGCTGGTTATAATAGGATAATAAACAGCAATATTAAAAAGCTGCAAACTGATGGAAAGAAGAATATATAGTGGTAATAGAACAAGAAAATAGTCTCAATGTATAACTGAGATACTTGGATACCAGCGGTGCGGGCATTTCTATATTGGGAGGGGGGGGCGGTGTGGGTGTACTAATGGAGAAATACAACACCGACATCCTCACTTAGACCCATGAGTGTAGGTGGGGATGTCGGTGTTGTATTTCTCCATCAGTTCACAAACACGCCCACCCACTCAGGCACAACAACACCCTAGAGTAGAGAAAACTCAAGCATTCAAATAAAGTATTAAATGATTCTTAAAATCTAACAACAGAGGAATTTGTATCAGATTATAGAAACTCCAAATTTATAATTTATCTTTTGCATAGAAATGTTAATTTTTCCCTTTTAAATAAGCGATAATAATTCTAAGTGATGTTATCAAATACTTTACCGATGAATAAAAGTTTCGAAGTTTCCTCTACCATAAGGACAAAATTTAGTTCCTTGATCATAATTTTGTGCAGCTATGCAGTTCTCTTTTCCCTAGATGACTTTTAGCACACTCTTGGTTAGGCGTAGGAAGGTACGGTTACTGACGCGTTACGTTGCAAGGTAACGATAAATTTTCCGTTACCGTTACGTTACCAAGTAACGGTAACTTCCCTCACCTACTCTGGATACACGTATATTTAATTATTGAATCTAGTGCAACTACTGCACTGATGTAGTTTCTCAGAGCATTGTTTTTACACTCAGTAAAAATATGAATTATCTTTATTTATTTGATATTCATTATTATTTGTGTTCTTTGAACTTATTGAAATTTATAAAATCTTCTCTATTTGATGTATAACATAAAAACATGATAGTTGTTATTGGTGGTTGAAAACTGCCTTAAAATAACTATTTTTTTATAAACTCTAGGTGAGGCGAGACGAGACGAGACGAGGTGGTGATGAGTTGGAGTCTGAAAAGGCGAGACGAGACGAGGCAGCTATAAGCAACTTGCCAGCATGACGATGCCGTGACAAGACGCATTTTTGATTGGCTCGCTGATCTCTGATTCACTGGTATCTTGTAAGAGACTCATAAAAATTTTAAAAAAATATCTTATTGTGACACTGTAACAGCAATATTTATCATGTACTGTTTTGAGATTATCTCAATTTGAAAGAAAGATTACAAGTAAATTATTTTGAGAAAAGAAAAGCTGTCTGTGACAGTTTAGAGACTAACTGAAAGCATGAGTTTAAAACTGATCGAAGAAGTGCAAGAGCTGATGGTATTACAATTTATTCATTTCTTCATATCATCAATCATATTGATTACACACAAAACAAAAGTTTATGTAAACAGTCACACAGGGAAAAAAACGGTTTTCTACTAAACCCCCAAAAAAAGTTCCGGAGATTTCTAAAATCATCCTCTGACCTTCGGAAGCTTAAAAAACGAGTCTTTATAACTACGAAACCTAAAAAGCTTCTTATGGTGTATCGAGAATAAGAACAATCTACTGCAAAACCTTTTTTAAGTTTCGTAGAGGAGAAAAAGGTTTCGTTGAAAAATACGGAACCTTTAGCGTTTCGGCTTAAACCCTAATGGTTTCCTACCGAACCATAGCGATTTCTGAAGAAACCATTAGGGCTTAAGTCGAAACTCTAAAGGTTCCGTATTTTTCAACGAAACCTTTTTCTCCTCTACGAAACTTAAAAAGAGTTTTTGCAGTAGATTGTTCTTATTCTCGATACACCGTAACAAGCTTTTTAGGTTTCGTAGTTATAAAGACTCGTTTTTTAAGCTTCCGAAGGTCAGAGGATGACTTTACAAATCTCCGGAACGTTTTTTTAGGGATTTAGAAGAAAACCATCTTTTGCGTATGCATAAGAGAAAACAAAAGAGGATGAAGGACAAGGATATAAAAGAAGGATCAAAGCAACAACAAAAAGCAAGGACAATGTCTATAGGTTACAAATAACTGCGATTGGAGCGTTAAACATTGCTCATAAATTGCACTACTTTGGGAACACTACAAAGGCATTGCTCCTTATGTTTAATTATGTAGATATACATTAGTCGGTCATTAAAACGGCTTCACCTAGAACTAGTATCTTGTGCAATATCAATTAAAGTATTCGCACATGAATCGTGTGAATCATGAAAATGGAAGTTTACTATTTTTCAACTCTTAGCACAACGATTTCATTTGATGTTTTAACTAAACTATTGATGTCATTATGTTGTTTTCTTTGCCATTTGAAATTCTCTATTTTTTGTTGGATGTACCAAACAAGAATCATCACCGAGAGTTTTATTTCCACGAAACAACATCCCCAGGTGTGAAATAGTTTCTGGACCATAGAGCTTCTTACGAGATAGAATGGGATGGGATGAGAATTCGTCCCATGGGACTTAAGTACAGTATAAAACTATATTCCCTATCTACTATATTGCATAACTCTCGTATTGCTGAAAACTCTTTTATTTTTTCACTTTTCAAATACAATCTATTTTGATAAATAGAAGAATTAGCTTAATTTTCTTATATCCTTGGCAGCACTAAAAAAGTAGTTAGCACAGCAATAATGATTTAGAAACACATTTTTCTTCGAAGAAAATCGACTAATTTTTACCTCACTTCTTGTCTTTGAGGTCTTATACATACTGATTTATGGTTCATTTCAACTTTCAAAAACGCTCGGAGTCGGAATTCTTCGTCATGAAACTGCTCTGAAGCTTCATGATTACATAGAGAGGCTGAGCGCAGAATATAAGTCATGTTTTCTTTATGAAATTCTTGGGTACATTCAAATTTCCGGAAGAGGGAATTACTAAAATTTCCAATGTTGTCATCAACGCGATAAATACACCTTAATGCAAACCAAACGTTTTTAGAGATATTGAAACTTTCAGATATTTTAGAAATTTCGGCTATTGCTTAGTATTTGGAAGCACTGAACAATATAGAACATAAATGCTTGAAATTTCCGAAAATTCCAAAATTTCCTTTTCTGGAAGTCTAAGCATTGCTGGAGATTCACGATATTTTAACCACAAAGGACTCATTGAGATGCTCCTGGAATAGATACGTGATCAAAGGTCAACCCTCAATAGAAAACAAGAAGGAAAAATGAGATTGATTCTCTTTAATGTCAACAAATGTCGTTTTTTGTATAACTATATCATAATCGAAAAATCCATATAATATTCAATGGGACGAACCTTTCATCCCATCCAATGGATCCATGTTTCGTCTCAACTCGTCCCAGAGGTGATTACTCCATCCCATCCGGAGCTCTGTTTCAGACCATAAGGATTTTAATTAGATGCATACCAATGAGTAGCAGAAAAATCTAGAATGGTTCGGTTTTCCGAAACTTCGTTCTATAGATATTGAATTTTCACTGCATTTTTCAACAGAAGGCTATAGCTCCCACTCAAAACATCTAAGAAGTCAAGTTTCCATTTAAAACTTTCCATGAATCAAGATCTCAATGATACTATAGTTCATAGCTCAAGTTGAGATATGACTTACGTTTTTTATTTTTTGAATATTCGAAATTCTCATGTGCCCAACTTATTACGTTTACATATCGCGACGAAAAACAACAGAAAAGCTAAACAATTTTTGATAAACTAATCTACTTGAAATTCTTATTCATGCAAAGTTTCAAGTTGAAACTTGAAACTCGACAATTGACTTTATAGGTAAGCTTACAGGGATCAAAGCCTTCGTTTGAAAAATTCAGTAAAACGTTGATACCTCGAGAATGAAGGTATACGGGAAAACAATCCACTCGAGACTTTTCTACTGCTCGTTAGTACTCATCAAATGAACATCATCTTAATCGGAAAGTGATATGTCACCTGGGAAAAGGGATGTAGTCTAGTCATGCAACGAACCCGAACGTTCGGGTTTGGTGCTAGATTCGGGTTCGGCTATAGGGTTAGAATTCGGGTTTGGTTATAAGGTTCGGGTTCGGGCTCGTACATAGGGTTCGGATTTGATCTCGATTAAAACTATTGTGGAAGATTCGATAGGAATCAAAAGCAACCCGATAGCAAAAGGATTCCAGAGCAATTGACATAAACTAATCAGAAGCCTTGTTTACATCTATTTGGTTCGAATTTTGAAAAATTCGGATACGAGAGCGTACTCCTGCAAGTATTTTGCTCATTAACCCATCTTTCAAAGTGAGAAGCTTAAACCAAACCCACACTAGAAATGGATCCGAACCCGAACCCTGATACCAGAACCCGAACTCTAAGACCGAATTGAAACCCGAACCCGAATCCCGAACTAAGAACTCGGGTTCGGGTTCGTTGCATGCCTAGGATTTAGCAATACCATTTGCAGACGCCTAAAGATTGCTAATTTTCACGATGAAGATCTACCAATACGAATACCAAACCAATACCTTGTGTCACTTATAACCAACGAACTTAGCTCTATCTAACAGAAGAATATAAAATACCAACACCAACAGAAAACATCACCAGTATTGGTGAGTATTCGTGAAAATTACCGTTTTTTTACCAGTACTCACCAATACTGGTGATCTTTTCTGTTGGTGTTGGTATTTTATATTCTTCTATCAGATAGAGCTAAGTTCGTTGGTTATAAGTGACACAAGGTATTGGTTTGGTATTGGTAGACCTTCATTATGAAAATTGGCAATCTTCAGGTGCCTGGCAAAGATATTGTTACATCCCTACCTGGGAACGTTGTTCCACCGTCAGATGGTTGTTGAATTTCTTTCAGTTGTTTCTTGCATTGACCTTAATCGTTATTAGAATATAGAACTTTTTTCTCTTCGACTCCATTGATTGCATAGTTTATCAATCAAATATTCCAAACCATTCTTACACTAACACATTCATCAATGCAATATAAGAATTCATGAATATTAGTCACTAAGTGTAAAAATATTTCGGTGAGCACCAAATCCATGTTTGACATCATCAATTTCCTCACTCATTTAGGTTGAGTGCTCATTCAACAAGAAATTCAAATAACTCCGATGAGCATCCATTAGATGCAGGCAGAGATGGGCAAGTCAAGTCAAACCATTTTTGATTGTCGTTGACTTGACTTGAGCAAGTTTCAATGGCTAAAAGACATGACTTTGACTTGGTATAGCGTTTTCGTCGATGACTTATGACTGAGCATGACTTGACTTGCCTCGATTTTTTTTTGACTCGACTTGACTTGTAATTGCAGACAAATTCAAGTTAAATCAGATGCATCTCTGCCGTTTTGATGAATATTAAATTCGTAAAGCGTAACGTTATTGTTTTTTTAAATTTTATTTGGATTTTCTACTCTGTTTTTACTATAAAAATTGTAGAAAATTGCTCATTTTTCATGACAGAAGATATTAATAGCCACTATATGATAAGAAAAAATATCTTAAAACGGCATTAGCAGTTATATTTAACCACCTATATGGGTCTAAGATGATAGTCATTCATCATTCATTGTATTAAATTAAAGTATTCAACAAATATACTTATTAGCTCATTATTTAAAAATTAATTTTTGTGAAATAATTTCACAAGTTGATGATGATCTATCAATAAAAACAATAGTATTGAGAATTCCTACACAACGAAAGTCTTTTTTTCAAATAT
Source organism: Rotaria macrura (assembly GCA_900239685.1). Classification (NCBI taxonomy): domain Eukaryota; kingdom Metazoa; phylum Rotifera; class Eurotatoria; order Philodinida; family Philodinidae; genus Rotaria; species Rotaria macrura. The sequence continues at coordinate 12,320 of OENT01000333.1, forward strand.
AGAACGTAAAAGCAATAAGACAAAGAACCGATAAATATTTATTTATTCAAGATGAAATTAATACATATATTTGAATGATTATGATAGTGATTCGAACAGATTTATTCTAATTGATCAATCGATTAAATACAAAGAATTGAACCAATTGGCAAAGAAAACATTTACAGTACCATAGCCACGTCATCATCTGTTGAGAGAATTTTCTCTCAAAGTGGCTTTCTATTACGACAAGATAGATCGAAATGTCAAGAAAAGACAATTTAAATATTAACGCTGTTAAAATGTAATCAGGGGCTAATGTAAATTTTTTTGTTGAATAAAATGTATAGGATAACTGATAAAATTTCAAAGTAATTTCAACCCAGGAGATTCCTTCCGACAACTGGATCCGATCGAATTTTATGAAGAATTTCTATAAAAATCGACGGAATCCTGGTTGCAGAAAGACACTCAGTTCTGTAGCATTGAAATCCGACCGGTCCGATTCTTGGAATCCCGCAACATTCGTTATAGGGTTCTAACAGACATCTAGTGATGTCGTCAGGTACTAATTGGCACCCAAATAATAAATTAATATTTTCCCGTCAGATCCGTTACTGATTCCTCGACCAAGATCCCAATAGGATTTCGGCAGTTTATCGGATTCGATTAGATCCAGTCGGATCCAGTATCCGATTCAATCACTTGGTAAGTTCAAGACTTGACTCGGATTTAACTTGGGTAAGAAAAAGTCTGACTTGCTCATCACTGGATGCAGGAATTCAGTGAACCTCGTTGCATATAATATAAGTCATTGTCGTTGTATAAAAAGGTGTTGTGAGATTATCGGATAAATCAAGTAAATGAAGAGGAGACACTCTTGTTGTTTGATTTCATAGAAGTAGAATAATCTTCAATCATGGCAAGAACATAAAATATGTGTTTTTCAAAATTCTAATCTCTAAAATATAATTCCGTCAGTTCTCTTCCGTAGTGAAAACTAATCAATAAATTATGAACAGAAAAAATAACAAGAATATAACTTGACTCAATATAAAACAATTCGCTAAGGTCAATGTACAGCCACAGTAAGCTTTTGTTAATTTCTTCAATAGCTAGTCATATTTTGTTTTTTTCTTGTTAAAAAGACATTATATTTTCTTTCTCTTAAATCACACACTATAACAAAATGAAGAAAAAAAATATATATATTAAGAACAGAAAGAAAAATAAGAAGCAAGACAGAGACATTCGAAGAAAAAGAAAATAATTCAGTATATAGCTGTCTGATTCGATTATTAATTTTTAACGAAACAGAAAAACATTTTTTTTACTTTCGTACGAAAAACCAGTTGAAATTGCGTCGTAAATTTAACATAAATAAAGAAATTTGCTAAATATGTTATTAATTCCAATAGATTGACTACTAATGCATAATATTTATATGAAGTTTTACTTGTATCTTTAAAAACAAAATTCGGATAAGCAAATAACATTGGAATTTGTCCACATAAGTAAAGTGTTGATAACCATACGAGCATTATAGTTAATTGTTTTTCTTGCTGCTGTTTTCTAACATGCATTTTGTTTTTTGGTACTATCGGTAGAGAAGATTTTCTTCCTTCGCTATTTGTTGGTTGATCATGTAAAATTGGTAAACGTGGTTCAGTTTGTGATTGGGATTCAGCTAGATATTTATTGATCTGTTTTGTATCACAACCGTTTGATAATGGTTGTAATGATATTGTTGTTGTTATTTCAGCTGAAGATACAACAGGATGTTTTTGTGGTTTAAATTTTCTATTGGCAGCATGTACGGTTGCCAATAAAAGACAATTGGAACATATGAGAATACATATTGGAATAAAACGTAATAAAATTTCTTTACATATACCAAAATATTTGTATGCTTTTGTTGTTGCTATTATTGTTACGTCAAGATTATTACATTCACCAACTTTATAAACAAGAAAATTAACTGAATTCGCTACTATAGGAAATAGAAAACAAATGATTAATGTTATTAATACACGGTTTGGATTAAATAATTTTTGCTTCGACATCGGCCAACGTACACTAACAAGTCTTTCAATCGTTACAGTTATTGTTAATAGAACATTACATCCAGCTGTTATATTAGCTAGAGGAAAATAGACATTAACCAAATACCATATACGAAAATATTTATCATTTAATGTACGTGGTCTTGTATAATTTGTGATACAATAAATAAAAACGAGTGTACATGTTATACAATCAACAAATGCAACAAGTCGTAAATATCTAAATGTTAAATTTTTAAACGAACGGTCAGCAAATACGATTAAATTAATAACATTTAATATAAGGCCAATAAGACATAATGGTGACATGAAATACAGATAAAAAATATGTTCAACAAATTTATATTGTAATGTCACACTACAATTATTTATTGATTCTATCGAATTAATCGTTGGTTTATTCAATAATATTAAAGATAAATTATGATCGACAGATAAAGCTGTCGATGATAATATTACATGATCATTCATCGAGGATTAGATATGATTAAATTAGAATATTACATATCTATAAAGAACATAAAAGACGATATTATTTAATACTTCTAATTGCATTATAAATATCACCGAATTCAATATTAACATTCACATGAAAATAGAAGTTAAAATTTAAAAAATTCTTAAAAACAGGATGCTTCTTGACACCATAGTTCGTCTTCTACAGGAAATGGAATAGTTCTGGTATATGATGTTGTTCTCTCATCAAATCACTTGAAACATACACATTCATTAGTATTCAAGTGATCATTGAAAATAAAGATAATCGATTTTTGATTGATTTTGATCTAGTGATATTACGCATCATTTCTTAACATCAATAACATATAATCACCTATACACTGAACAATGTGTTCTATGACTATGTTCGATATTGAAATGTAACGAAAATTTAACAAAAACTCATTTCTGCATGTTACTATCTATTTAATTTTTATTTTCAACGATCATATAAAATCTAATGATTATGTTTTATGTGATTTCTCTCACTGGTATTCTTATTTCTCTAAAAATTCATTCTAAGTCCTAAATAAAAGTAATATTTAAAGAAGGTTTATCTTATGGAATAAATCACCTCATGTCTAATTGACTTTCACGTTAAAATACAGATAGATAATGGTTTTTTTTCTAAATTTTTACACCGAAAGTTGAACTCTAGGTAAATTCGTAACGAAAGAATTCGCTTAATAATTTCTCGAATAATGTATTTAATCCGATAAATCCCTTTTCATTTTTTTTTCTTATAGCAGCTAATTCGATAAAGAGAATATCATCTCACTATTTATCGAAAACAATACTTAATAGTAATTATCCGATCCCATATTTTCAAGCTATTTGCTAAATAGCCTGAAGAATCTTACCTCCTTTTTTTTCATGACATGTTAGTGCAAATTCACGAATGATACTTCAAGGAAGGACAGCGAGAGAAAAAGGTTTTTTCCAAATATTCTACTATGTATGCATCTCTTCATCTTTCTAATGAATCACATATAGCATAAATATTCCTTATCAAATAAACGAATCATGATATTTTTAAATAATAAATCGACTATCATGCATATGCATATATTAACTCGGTTGTACTAAAATAATCGATCTTGTATAGAAGAACAATGATTTTAATACAACTTATATTCTATATAAAGAAAATTTCAATGATAATTAACTTTGAAATACTAATTAATAGTCATCAAGAAGAACTTTTTAATAATACAGTGAATTTATAAAGTCATCACTGTTGTCTATATATACTCAGGTCGAAAAATTCAATGATCCGAATTCAGATAAAATTCGGGTCATTGAATTCTCCTTGACATTCCGAAGAACTCTGTCGATTTTAAGACGATTCGACAGAATCCCGATAGCTTAGCGCTTTGTCCAGGGTTTATATATAAATACAATACACGTGAAACGAGAGATAACAACTTCTAGCTAAAAATTTAGTCTTGTTCATATTATCACAATGATATTCTTACAATGCTAAAGTAAAGAATGATAGAACTTCATATGAAATAATATTTCTTGAATTAATCTGTTTCATATATGTAAATTTAATTAGTGTTAACAGACGTGTCATGCTGTAGAATAAATCTATCGAATGCATATCTATCAAATTGATTAATATTATAGTTATTTTATTTCGAAAAATATAGATCATCACTCATACGTCACTAATAGGGTCAATATGATGATCGCGATCATATTTTTTTCTTTTAACGAAATTTGATCTATATACATAAGCAACATACAAATCCACTAGTGCCGATTTTTTTCTAAATATGATTCCTTTCGGAATTGTATGAAACTAATGTATGCGAACTTTTCCTGAATGATAGATATCTCTCACAGTATTTTAAGGTAAACTCGAATCTAGGAAAATTCCGTTCCTATTTTCTCATAGTACTTCGGCTATTGTCTATAGAATGTCTGAGATGAGACTTGAAAAATAATATCATCTCAGAGCACTCTTATATAATAATATTTTATTGTGTCTTTCGGTCAATAAGATGAACGGGATTCGAAACTCGAAAAAACTCTGTCTTGCGTAGCACTCAAATATCTACTCTTTTATCATCAACGACAACTTGTAAATCAAAAGCATCGTTCAGTTTCTAATAGGATTTACTCTACTGCATCAACAAATGAGATAAAACAATGGATTTGAAATGCATATTTTAACACTTATAATTACGTTTTACCATTAGGAGAAAAAAATGGACTTATTTTCCATCATATTAGTTATTCAATAATTAGTGAAAATAAAGAGACAATTCGTTTTTTCACCGACTCATTTGGAAATGTATGTGTTCTTTGCAGAAAAATAATCATTCTCATCTATTCTATTTTACGACTCAATTATGTAAATATGAATGATATTTTACTTTTCACTTGACATTTTATTATTTTTCGATAAACAAAAGAAGCAATACATTTTATTTCACATATTCGATTCAATCATATTCATTTGTTCAAAATACATAGAAATCTATTTGAGGAAAAATATTTTGATGGCATTTTTCACTCACCGGATATGAAATTACAAATGAGATGTAGAATGAATATGATATTACCACTCACTCAACTACTCTTTTTTTTGCAACAGGAAATTACTCACACATTTAGAACAACACCATGTTTACGAACATATGTTTAGACGCTTTTCTTTTGTTTCACAATAGTCGTCATATCATACAGAATAACAACGAATGGCAATGTTCATGTGTTACTGATCCCCAATATTATGAATAGAGGCAATCGTCTCTCCTACTCCTACACAAAAAGAAAAACCGAAACTAGAAGGCGGAGAACGCATAAAGTTTTCTCTTGTTGTCGCTTACTAATAAGATTAGAAGTACGGAACATTAACAAAATTAATTGTTTTCGTTGTCATCGTCATCTTTATCATGAAGTATAGTGATGAGTGTGTATTCTTAATATTTTGTAAAACTATAAAACGATTGAAATGAACATAGTGAAGAGAAAAGGCGAACGGTCGTGTTTTTGTTCGGTAGCGACCGAACAAAGACCTTCGTTATTCTTCATCTTCTCGGAGACTGACATAAATAGAAGTCGAGGACATTATCTTAGAGAGAATCTATTCAATAAAGAGAAATCAGATGGAGAGTAATCGAAAATAAAATATACTATAACGACTGTTAACTAATGACAAGTTACATGGAATAAAAGGCATAACAAATAATTTGAATTGCTCATTATTAGAATGGACTTCTTTATTATTCTACATTCATAATAAATCAGACAGAAAAGGAACCTCGATAAATATTTTTACAAATGATGAATTAGCTATAAAAAAATTGACTGAATATTTCTCTTTAATATTCAACCTGTCAATAGATGAAAGAAAAAGAAAAGACGCAGTCTATTTGATAAGAATGATTTTTTCTTGCTTTTCGACATTTAGTTGTTTTCTTCTTCTTTTTCTTCTTCTTTAAAGCAAAACTACGTTTTCAATGATCCGATGCTATATTGATATAATTAATTATACCACGTAAAAATCAAAAATTAGAACATGTAATTACACAGTATAGATAACTGATTTATGTTTCCGTATATTCATGATTGTTACTTAGTTTAGAATGAAAGAGCGAGACATATTTCAGTATCACACTTTTCTTTTGCTCATTTCATTTCAATCAATAGATATTCTTCATCTAATCAATGTTCTAGCATACTTCCACTTTAACCCGAGATAGTCATTTGGTTTTTTTTCGGAAATATTGTTTATTGGAGCATATAATGTATTGTCTGATCCATTTTCAAGTGAATAACATAAGTATTAATAATAACAACTAGAAAATTTCAATCAGATAGAATCTGTATCGATCGAATAACTCTTAAGAGAATTAACAATACACAAAGCGAACGAAAACAAAAAATGAAAACAAACATCCACTACAATAAATCAAATAAAGTATATACAAGTAGAGGTGAACCTATATGAAGTACTTACTAGATCTATTGTGATCAGTTCTTATAATCAAAGTTGATTTTTGTTTGCGTCAATTCTTTGACAATCTACATACTCTTATCTTTTAATTTCGGTCAAAAAGAAAACAGAAAACAGACGGAACTATCAACAGAAGCAATAAATCATTATCCAGAATATTGATGAGAAAATATTTGATGATAGAAAAAAATCGTTGCACTTCACACAATCATGACCTACCGAACGATTTAAAATTGACCTAAGTCGATCGTGTTTTGGGAATTTGTCGTTATTCATCGATCGAAATCGAATGTCAAGTAATCCTAATTTATACATAACATCTGAAGAAAAAGTGTTACACATTCCAACATATAACTATTTCTGCTTTTCCGTCGTTTTGCTTTTTCTCTTGAAATAACGATTAGATTTTCTTTCTCGTTCTAGATCTCTTATTTATAACAAAATTCTGTCATATGTCCGGCTGTTTTCTCTGGGTCTTATAATAACACTGTACAGTTTAAATTGTCAATTATTGAGTTTAAGACATTTGTTTTCTAAATATATTTATAGAAATATATATTCCTTTGTAAGAAACGGCTAATACGTTTTTAATCGCCAATCGAAATGATTACGATCAGTACAAGAAAATGTTTTTTCACAAAGAAAAATTCTATTACGATGCAAATAAATAACCTCGACAGCCTTCTTTTTTTCTTCTTCTTATCCTTATGTTATATACGCTGTATGAATGTTAGGGAATCATCGTGATAAATTATCAATTCCTTTTATCAAACGATAGAGAAAAATATTGATACAAGTTACATGGGTCATTGACACACTATAGGAGTATTTCGGTAAGGTTCAGATCAAGAAAAAGTCGAAGGAATCTATATCTAGAATTTGGTTATTGATATCATGAAATTAGAAAACGAGAACAAGCTGTTCGTTTATTAGCAAAGTGTTGATAAGGTCGCTTGATGTTCCAAACAAATACTATCCCAGAACAACAACGCAGCGTGAATGATAATTTTATTATAGCAAGAAATGAATATTTTTCTTATTTGCTGTCTATCTATATTTTTTCTCTAAAAAAAAACGCTTTTTGCTAGATATTATTAGTGTATCATATACATGCATATACGTCTGTATAGGCATATTATTTTTGTATATCATGCATGAACAAAAAGAAACGACGTGATATTGTTAATTATAAATCATAACAGTAGAAATTTCAATAAAATTCACAATGAAAAATATAAGTCATTGATTTTCGTGTTAATTTATCCATAATTATTTTATTTATATGTATGTAATTTCCTTATGCTTATGAAAGATCTGTGTTCTAAGTCAGACGAATGATTTAAATACACACGTAAATATAATTTATTCTCAAGAAAAATCTATGTGAAAACGTTGTGTTTACTTCAAGAAGTACATATATATATATATATATACTAGTATTTGTTTATTCATATTGATGGCGAAAAATATCGTAAATGTTTAGGTGAAATAGGCTGATAAGAGCGATCATTTAGAACTAAAGAAGAAACACGGAGTAGGCGTTTATTAATGGCAATTTGTAGTTTAACTAGCACTTCTGTCTGCGCGTTTTATAGCAATCTTCTCAACAGCATTTTGTGATAGTCTGACTAGTAGCAATAGTGGCGATGCTGTTCTCCTACTTCCTATTCGGAAACACTTCTCATACTTATCTTATCAAACAGCTGAAGGAAGGCAAAAGAAGATCGAGTTCCATACATACTTAATTCCATTATTATACACAGTTCGATTTTCGTTTTGCAACATCTTACTGTAGTAAACAGCCATTCTCTTAGGTTCAATTATGTCCTCTTATTCTTGTTGTTATTCCCCTTTTTTTCTTCTTCCATTTGATCTATGTGATATTTTTTTCGGAGAAACTCATGCATTTCATCGTCTGCAAAGAAGAAAAAATTAAGAGAAAGATATAGATAGGAGTCGGAAACCGATTATATGTTAACGCTTGATAAAAAACGATAGATTGATAAATACAAGTGATTAAAAAAAAAAGAAAATTCTATTTCTCTTAAGAAATAATACAATAGTACTTGAGTCAAAGCCCTGATGATCGTTAAGAATAGACTATATATATATATATATAACAATCATTTTCCTAATTGCTCGGATCGATGCTCCTCTTAAAGGAATACATTAAGTATTTATCAAAATACATAAGGGCACTAACTTTCACCAAAAGAAAACAAGATTCGGCCTTTGTTTATTGTTTCGGAGCTCACTCATAGTAATAAAATTCAAAAAATTCAATATATATATCGATACAGATATAGATATAAAAGAAGTCTTCTTGTCGTAAATCATGTAATAAAAGAAAAGAAAAACATTTCTGTCGATCATTGAAGATGAAAAAGAGACATATAAGAAGGGAATAAGAGGATGACAATCCTTACCACGAACAGAATGCACGCGGCTGATTGAGTTGTAAGAATATATATACGTAAACATATATATATATATATATGTATTAGAGAAGAAATTTTCCATTTTCTTAAAGCAACAAAAGGTTGCTGTTAATAAAAAGAAAACAAAATTAATAGAATACAAATATGATATTAATGATTGCAAAATATACTGGAAAAGAAAGTCTTAAGACTGGATTATCGTTTTTTAAACATGATTGGTATCTTTACTATTAATTTTTCTCACAGTGAATTATGATGAAAAGAACCACAACAAAAAAAAGAACACTTCACATTTTGCTTGCTATTTGTTGTTAATTTATTACCAACACTCTTTCAAATATGATAATAATGAATTTCGGTGTCATATCTTTGTCTGAGTAAATTTACGTATATAGAAAACATCTGAGCTAAACATTAATATTCTATTGCAAATCTTTCCGATAAAGAAAGAAAATTTCAATAGGTGCTATACATTTCTGTTTTACTTTCTTACTGTACACTACTTGAGCAATAAAAAGAATAGATTGATGTTAGAATATGTGCGCGTATTGTTAATCATAGATTCGTTAGTTGACTCATCAAAAAACTTATGGATAAACTATGTCAAAATCAACTAGAGTAATACAGTGAAGCAGAACAGTTGCCAGTTAATCCTTCTAGATATAGCTTATCTATGGAAAAACAAATAGAATAGAAATGATAAGAAAGCAGTCAAAACTAGACGACATTTAATACATAAATTTGCAAAAAATTGGATCCTCTCTTTCCTAATCTATATCAGTATTATATATGGACACGACGTTCTCTATAAAAATAAAAAGAGGAAAACACAACTCATTCTTTGTTATTAAATGGTAATTATCATGAAAATTAGATAAGCTTATCCTACTTTTATATCCTAGATAAAGAAATGCAGCATCCATTAATTGTATAGAATTAAATTCAAAAGTAAAAAGAAATTACATACACACTTAATGTTTTGCTATCATTTTTACTATACTATCATATATATATATGTCTATGTAGTGCTATGATTCATGCGCGTCAAAACACTCATAAATGAAATAATGATCGATGTCGAATCATTGTCTTTAAAGCAGGCAATCGTGCATAAACTATCATTTTTCTTCATGCAGGCAGAGACATATATGTCTAATACATCTTCCATAACATTGTCATTATTAATGAGCCAAAACTTCGATAAAATTGAAATACATGTACTCATTCCATCTAGTTCTTTTTTTTTAATGTCTCTGTTGTCTTTCAAGTGTTCAATAACTCATGTTTGACATTAAGCAAAAGAATATGATGAAGAATGAAAATACTACTGAATCTCATGAGAATATCCAAATAACTTAGAAGAACGATTTCAGTCAATTATTAATTATTTTCTTTTGATAAATGTGTCTTAATCGATGATGACAAGAAAAAGAGATTTGGATGGATGAGTTTACATGTTTTGACAAATGAGAAACTATATGAAAATACTTCACCATGGTTCATTACTATTTCTCTACTGTTGTCAACTAAATTAAATGCTAAATGGGATAATGTAGTATTTGTCTATCATGGGCTGACAAATACAAAAATTAATTTTTGTCAACGAACTATTATTTTAATACGTAGTTCATAATATTGGACCTAACTTTAACATCTACTTATTTACGAAGAGAGCACTCAATCGACGATGAAAGAATAACGTAAAGTTTTCTAATTCATATTCAATGTAATGACTATTTAATATCATAAATTGACTGTTGTCTGAATATGTTAATACGATTCGATCATTGTTCAATGAAATCAACTAACAATAGATTTTTCGATAAGTTTTTATTTTTATTTTTTCGTTCTTATCTCGTGAAAAAGCAGTTTGCTTTATTTGTATCGACAAGGACATGTTGACATTAAACTCTTCTCATCATTATCATCAGTGCTTAAAGCTACTAAATACGGAACTTCACAGCATTATCTTTAATCATATTAATAATATAGTGATATGCGAAAGAAGAAAAAAAGGCGTTATTCTGGTGTTGATCACATCTTTTTTTTTCCATGAACACATCGATTGGGCGTGCTTTATGTACTGTCAACGAAATAGTTTGAGTTTTATTTTTTACCAGGGATAGACCTTAGACAGTTCTATCACATTATATATGCTCTGATAATTATTCTTCGTTCAAGAATAAATCTGTTTTTCTTCTTCTAACTTCTAATAATTTCCAAAATAATTAACTATTTTATGTCGCATTTCCCATTAGATTTTTTTCTTGTCTAGTTATTTATACTAACCAATGAGACATTCTGAAAAACAAAACTTCATTGAAACGTCTGATACTGTCAATTTTATCACGAAGAAAAAAACATGTTATGTCAAAGTAAATAAGTTACGTACATATAAAACATAGTTAACGACGAACACTTTGTGTAATAAATTTAATTTTGCTTTTAAAATCCTATGTTAACCTTACATAGCTTTCAAATATATATTATGTTTGTATATGCACGCGTAAACATACATGAAAAAGTTGAATGTTATTGATAATGAGTAAATATAAACGAGCATTCTCATATCAAGTCAATTAACATAGATAAGATAGCTCTATAGTGTCATTAGAAATCTTGATTATTTGACTATTACAAGTAGACTGCATGAATTATGGAATCAATTGGAGAAAAATACACTTTAGCATATGCTCTAGGCTGGGTATTACCTTGAAATTTCTTAGTTTTCCCGTTCTAATTTATGAAGAATGCTTGAGATTTTGACGAGGTTTGCGAAGTGCACTTGAATGTTCCCTCATTCATATGAAACATGAAGAAAGTCTAATAATAAAATACATCAATTTAAAAATGATGGACGCCTAAGATCAATGGAAGCTATACTGATGTCTCCTCAAGCACCAAAATGTATCAGCCGATTAAACACAACTTTATTTCATCAATGAAAGACTGCGATCACTAGTTTCTCGAAGAGAGACTTGGTCGAAACGATAGAACATAAATTATTTAATAGAAAAGAAAAACCCATTAAACATCATTATGACATAAACTCATAACGACAATTTCGTATTGTCAATGTTCATGTCATCTTGTTTTATCACTCAGTTTTCTATTTAATTCTTTGCATTTTCTAAATCGGCAAGTCTTTGTCAGATATAAAAAGTAAAAAGTACTGCAATTTTGTTACATAGCAAGACGATCGTATTAAGTAAATATTTCATTATTTTCATAAACAGTGGCAAAAGAATAGCGTTATAAGACTCTAATGTTGACTTCCTATAGAAATTCTAATTGTCAAATAGTTATTTGACTGTAAAACTATTGAAAAAAAACTAGCATAGAAATCTTTTCAAGGAAATCTGCACCTCAAATTAAATAGTAAATAAATAAGCTTATAATTCAGAAGGTTTTACTTTGATATCTAACGAAAATAAGTCGCCTATTAAGCATAGAAAAATTAATCATTGTAAGTCAAAATCTTGAAATTGATTCCATAATTTCATATTTTCTCATTAATTGAAAGAAAAAGTTAAAACGTAAAAGCAATCTAACACGAATTACGCTGAAAAATCATTAGAAAATAATCAGTTCTATGTTAAACCATTGAAACTGAAAGAGAATGTGACTTTTTTTTTCAATTAGAAAAAAAAATAATTATGAAATTGGCGAAAATGTATACAATTCTGTCACCTCTAAGAAGGAAAAACAAGACAGAGAATCAATAGATGCAACCTAAAACATTGTCAATCAGTGATGTGTAAAAACTTTTAGAATATGTCTTTTGTGTTTCTCATATCAATCTATTAGTACTTTTATATTAAACATATATATTTAACACTTCAAAAGCACAAAAAATTAATTATTGAAAATTATAATTAAAATAGATCCAAGTTAAAGTTCACACGATTTCAAAGAGGAAAAACAGCATTAGAAAATTTCTTACATATATGTCACTCATTCATCATCGTATCTAGTGAAATCAATGAAATATTAAAAAATAAAACATAACGAATTGTCAGTGATGATGATAACAAAAAAAGATTAACTAATTCATTTTTGTTTTAAATTATGTGTCTTGCACTAGGTAAAATGATCTTTTTCGAACTAGATACAATATTGGAGAAACAGAAAATCTATAAGACGATAAGGAACTAAATTACTTCCATTGATTTACATTTTGATAACTACATGACCATTCGTATAGAACAAACTATAGTAGTGAACAACTGATTTACACAGTGATGAAAATCTAGGCGTATTCTTGTTCTTTTAGTGTGAAAATATGTTTATTCTACATAAAAATCATCTATACAGAGAGAAGAACTGAACCGAAAGAATAAAAGCACGCACATATATTTAGATAACTATAGTTTACCATTCTTGCTCATACACTTCAATTCAAGCATATATAATTTTGTTTTTCTATGAAAAAGAAATGAATAAAATATTTCTATTTTCAATATTTTACATGTCTACTATCAAAAAAGTAATCTTTGCTTCAAGCTGCTTTTCGTTAGGTGAAAAAATCCAATGAATTTTATCCATGTGAGTTTTTCGGATTTCCGTTTGTCAAAATAGATATGGCTAAAAGATTTCTTCGTGGCGAATATTTCATGTCTTCCGTTGTAAATGGATATGATTAATGACTACTGAATTTTTTCAAAATGAAAGTATGTCTACTTAACTCAGTATGAGAGTAAAATACTCTCGTGTTTTGCTAGATTTTCTTGAATCGTCATTGGTGATTAATTATATCAATTTTTTAAAGGAAAAACTCTGTCAACAGAGTTAGTTAATGAACTTCAAACATGTCAGTTAGGAAATGATGTTTTAGTATTTGAAATATTGATCGACGAATGATTTTTTCATAATGTAATTATACAATACAACTAAAGAATTCCGAGCAACATCAGTAGAGAAATGTTTCAAATTATATGAAAATGCTTTTTAATCTTTTAATTCATTATTAGACGTATGTCTATCTTAAATTGATATTGAAAAATTTTCAATAGCTTATCATAGACGAAATTATTACTTACTATATGAAACATTTTCTTGTAACATAAGTGCATTCTTCAAAAACGATCAACAAACATAATCAGTTGTCAATCGTTTCACTTTCAAAATTTTAAAGAATGTTTCTTGAGCATAGCTTTTATTTATATTCAATTTTTTAATAAACAAAAAAACAATTATTGAAAAAGAAATACAATAAATGCAATCCAGGCCAACTCTTTAGGGTAATACATTTTTTACAGTTGATTTTTTTGTTGTTGTAACTTATAATTGACAAACGAAATTGTTATATAGAGAGTGAGTTACATGGCAGGAATTAAAATAAACCGGTACTATTCGCTCCATAATTATCTGCTCTATCCAAACTAATCCATGGAATGCTTTCTATGACGAATAGTCTGTTCATTTCTCAAGAATTTCGAGATAAGTTCAATTGCTTTTGCTTTGTTACAACTATATTTCAACAAAATGTACCCATGTAGATTGTTCATCATGACAAATATAGTATCGTCGTATCACACACAAGAAGACATATGATAGCGTTCAAGATAAGCCCAGCGTATAAAATTTCACTTTGTTTACACATAATTCGACAGCGCCTTATAAATGAACGCAGATTGTGCATTCATCTTTAACCTTAAATATGTGTCATTGTTAGTACTTCTATTTCTATCGCATGAAGTAGAGTAAATTTACTATCTAGAAATCTTTTCACAACAAAAGAGTAAGGAGTATTCACAAGCTTATTTTTATGAAATCATCCTTGCTTTCAGACAAAAGCAAAAAAGAAAAGGACATTATCAGCAATAGATAGAAAGAGAATACATGAAATGTTTCAGTACAATGTCATCTTTTCGCCAATAAACATATTGTTATTATCTTGCAAATTTCTCTATAGAGTAACTTTGTAGTGCGTATTCCGATAAGCACTTCATCAAACGATAGTCTGCAATCCATAAAAAAGAAACATACATTCAAGATTAAAATAAGATTATATAAAGGACCGGGGGGCATAAGACCACGAATCGGTCCATTTGTATCTTTTCAGACAAATCGTACTGAATTTTATATTAACGAAAAGAGCACGCCGGGACGAACATTTTGGTACCAAAATGATGAGATTTTCATTGAATTTTGAAGACGAAAACGTATTAACAACAAACGCATTTTTCGTCACTGATTGAATAATTGTTCTGTGCGCTATGGATTCAGTTCCATAATACATTTATAAGAAAAAATGGTACTTTAATTATGATTTGATAGCTCCTGAATATGGCTTCAATTCTATATACAAATGATCGATTGATCCTTTAGTTCCATGAGATAAAGATCCAATTTATTGAGAAGTACTATTACTATTTTTACTATATTTGTAATTTATCCTCATCTTTCAGAAAATAATTTAGTTTAAAAATTGAAGTAACCAAGCTTCTCGTATTGCTCATTTGGTAGCCTTTTTCAAAAGCTTAGAAATCATACGTTTTTCTGATTAAAAAAAATATGGTCACTAGAAAAATTCAGAAGCACACTCAGGGTAAGATTTCGTACATTTTTCACGGCAAAATAAATAGTCTAATCCCAAACAAATGCAATATTTGAAATGAGCAGGAGAAATTGAGTCGATTTGTACATGTTTCAAATTTTTTCAGATACAGTTTTTTTTTCATCGAAATATTTCACACTAATACCCCTCAGGGAATTTTCAAAATTTGAGATCTCTCAAAAATAACAATTTTCCTGTGAGATGAAGTGCTTGAACTTCTAAAATGCAAATGAAAGTAAAATGGCAGGGAAAGAAACCATCAAGTGATCAGTTCGAGAGATCTTATTTTTGAAAATTCCCTGAGGGGGAATACCGTGAAATATTTCGATGAAAAAAACCTGTCTCTGAAAATTTTGATACATCTATAAATCGACTCAATTTCTCCTGCTCATTTCAAATATTGCATTTGTTTGGGATTAGACAATTTATTTTGCAGTAAAAATAGGCTAAATACCAGTAAAAATGAACGAAATCCTATCCTGAGAAGAGTGCGCTTCTAAATTTTTCTAGTGACCATATTTTTTTGATCAGCAGCAAAACGTATGATTTCTAAGCTTTTGAAAAAGGCTATCAAATGAGTAAGTCAAGAAGTTTGGTTGCTCTAACTTTCAGGTTCCAATGCTTCTTGAAAGTTACGGGGAAATGAAAAATATAGGAAATATACTAATAGTACTGCTTAATACATTCAATCTTAATGTATTGTAGCTTGATAATAAATTAATAATTTATATATAGGATTGAAGCCCTATTCAGGAGCTATCAAATTCATCATTTAAGAACAATTTTATCTCAAATAGTCATTATAGAATTGCGTCCACTGTTCAGGGATCAAGTATTCAATCAGTGACGAAAAATGCGGGTTTTGTTAATAAGTTTTAGTCTTCAAAATTCAATCAAAATCTCATAAGTTTGGTACCAAAATGTTCGTCTCGGCGTTTTCTTTTCGTTGATATAAAACTCAGTAGGATTTGTCTGAGAAAATACCAATGGGCCGATTCGTGGTCTTATGCGCCCCTGTCCTTTCCATGACACGAAAAAATATCAATATTTTTATTTAACGATATGTAACATATCAGGTTTTATTAATCATCGAATTTGATTTGATGCATAGTATTCAATTGTGAATGATACAAAGATTCAAAATCTACAAAGATGATTACCAAACAGATTTTCTATTAGTTTTTAAAGATAAGGTTGTCATGTTATTCATAGACATTTATAATAGGCAATAGCAAAATATGACAGATCGTTTTTTAACACACATTAAGAAACCATTCTATTATTTATTACAACTGTGCTCTTATTTTTCCGTAGCAAATCTTCATCAACAGTAGACAATCCGGCAACAACCAAAGAACAACAATTTGTTCTTTACCAGATTTTCTCAAGATGGACTCACACAATGAAAATTTTGGTCTTTTTTTTCTCAAAAACAAAATATAAATAAATAAAAGTATTAATCAAAGTAAACATTCGCTTATTATTTTTCAAATATAAGGCATGTCGAAAACAAGAATTACAGCTGTGATTTCCATGGATAAACAAGTAGAACATTGACTGCAAGAAAAAACATAACATTTTCAAAAACAAATAGTCCAATAGTCAAAAAACTGATGTTCGATGAGAATAATTGCAAATTTTGAATTCAACAAATAGTTTCACAATATTGTCGTATCGTTAGAGATTATAAGTAGGAATCAAGCCCCGCATTGGTCCTTTTGCATCGTTCTTTTTAACAAATTTCCTTTTTTTTCCGTCTTTTTCATGCAAGGAGATCGTATACATTCTGCACAACAGACATAAGACAGTTTGTTAAAATGTCATCCATACGTCCGAAAGAATAAATAATGAAACAATCACTGTTCTAGAACGTAGATGTATTATCTAGTCTTTGTTTTAAAACCTATAGCTAAATTTAAAATATTTGCAAAATTACCAGTTTACGAATTTCATCATCTTTTAGTACCATTGTTTCATTCATTTTTTCCTAAGTGGATTCGTTTGATCGATTTTATCGTTGAGTTGTGTTTTCAAAACGTCTCTGAGACGTTGTAAATGTGTTTTGAACAATTTTTCACATTAGTCCAACCTCCGTTGGCACAGCTTAATTCGATATCGTATATAGTAAATATATGAACGTACTCTTTTCTTTGCCTTGACGTAACCAAACAGAGCATGGTTAGCCTGTCAACTCAGCCTTTTATAGCCACTTCGACGAGAAAGTAGTGTCTTTCGGTATCTAACATCGTTTTTATGTTTTATGAAATGGGTTGAATATTTTCTACTGTTTTTATGAAACATGCACTTTCATCTATATTTCATGAAGAGCAAAATTGAATTAGACATGTATGTAATGAGAAACACTTCTGTTCAGTTATTGGCAAATGAAGTAGCCGTATGTTAAAGGTATATTGGTCTGATCGTTTTGAAAAAATATGTTACGAAAAGTATCGTCCTATTTCTGTTTGATTATTCATTATACCTTTTATCCTTACTCTCGTTAATGTCTGTTCTCTCGCATTCCATGATTGTTGATACTATCTGTTTCATTTCTTATTGTTTCCTCTCTAATACAAGTATGTGTCCTACTATAGTGAGAGAGAGAACTTGTGGCTCGCAGAAGTCAAACTAAAGAACAATCTTATGAAATCGGCACTAATTCCATGAAACTTGCTGCAGAGCGATATTTTCTCACTTGGAAAGACAATAGTAACAATAGGCACTACTGCTATTGCGATGATACCAAAAATCGTCTCTCAGAAGTACTAGAGGTCAAGCCATTGTGTATACTTGAATTAGTTTGAGTTTCTTTTTAGCCATTATTATTGTATTTACAAGCTGATTTTAGTAAGGGCAATGCAACAATCTAAAACTCAATTATGTACGTGCAGATTCGGTTCGATCTTCAACTGATTTGTCTTTATTTTTATTTTTGGACGGTTCATTTCGAAATAATCGTTCTTTTCCTTCGTTCTTTTAAAACTTCCTTCTCAAAAGCCTCCTTTTTCTTAACCCCCACTGCGAGGCCTGTTAAGGATTCTATGATTTATCTATCGTTTTCGTACTCCTAACTACGTCGTTTGTTTTTTTTTATTGCACTTCATTTGCTTGATAAAATTCTGAACAGTAATTATTCATTACTAAAACAATAAATAGAGAATAAAAAAAGAATATTTTACAAATTTCATCTCATCTGAAAATGAGGAATAATCTAGAAGACAATGAATTGATGATCTAAAATACAATTCGAATCTTGTATCGTTCGTCATCAGTTTGAAAACATTCCATTTGAATGAATCAACTGATTTTATTTATAAAGATTTTTTTTTAAATATTGAAGCAAAATTCTAAGAGATCGAACTCTCAATCTGATTACAATCTTGTTTTGTAATATTTGCACATACGTATATACATTTACTCTTTATGAGTAACACAAACAAAATTTGTACGTGTAATAGAACTATAAACAAGAAAAAGAAAAAGGACAAATTGTAATTGTTAAACAAAACAAGAAGAAAAAGAAAAAAAATTACAAATCATTATGGTGCTAGTTCACATCCAGATAAGTAATCTACTTGCTTTTTCATTAAAAAAAGCTGAAAATTGTTTATATTGAAGATGAGTTCGTTGATTTATAAACCATCTTTCGGCATCGTTTTTCATTTCATTCGATGGTTTACCATCGGCACAAATTGAAATTAATGGTGCTTGTTGCTTACGAAATTCATCAAAATAACATAAAACTATTAAATCTATTGCTGTATCTAAAGATCTCATATCAATATATAAAAATCGAAGATGTAGAAATATTGAAGCAATATGAGATATATGTCGTCTAGCATCACTTGAACACGATGGCATATTATTAATGCTCAAAGCAGTTACACGTTGTTGAAGAAGTGCACATCCATTTTTATCGTTAAGTAAAAGTATTAATGTATGATAATTCAGATCCAAACGAAAGAGATTTGGAGCAGCAAGAAGAATTGTTGACATATGGTGAAGATCTTTTGGGGGACTACCAACAAGAGTAAGTCGACGAAGACATGGCATTTTAGGTAAATGAATTTTTTCATCTTGTTGCATTCGTTTTTGGCCTAGACAAATAAGAACATGTTGTATTCGATTTTCACTCTAATGAGTTATTGTTTTTCGTTAGTTCAATTTCAGACAAGGCGACATCTTTTCTAACGCACACAACGATACAAAGCATTGCCTTGTTAATGTTTACTTGCGAATAATTATATTCTATCGTTCTTCTACTTGAACGTATTGTAGCCTTGATTGCTATCAGACTCATTCATTCGACATGAAATTTGTAAAAAGGATTTTATATGTTTTTCACTCGTTCTGGCATCAATTGGTAACCTTGTGCTAAATCGATGTATTCTCAATTGACCATGACAATGACATGACATAATGGAATGCATAATTGTTCGACGAAAATCACTACTACATAAAATTATGATGATTATTTACGAAGAAATTGAGATTAAAATTTATGCTGTATCTTAATGAAAAATTATGAAGATTGAACTTGGTATATCGTGTGTGCTTTCTTCCTAACAATCAACAACGAGACTTCACTCACTTGAGAGACAATTTCAAACAGATCAAACAATCTACTCCGTAGTATATCATTCGAACTGGATGTAAAGAACCTAGGAGACATCTCTGCAATAAAACATTATCCAATATTTTGCAAGATTCAGTTCGATAGAACTTTGCATCTATTTTCTTTTCGATAGAGAAAAACTAAGAAGAGTTACATGTGATGCTATACTTGATTTATAGTTCCATCAAGCATTGCATCAATCATCATTACTATGATTTTCATGATTGATTTGTATCTTTCTGAAAATGTGACAAGACACCAAATAGACATCTTCAGTGGTATTAAAGAAAACCCCCCCAAACTATCTATTATATTGTATTATAAATTATGTTTATTACAATTCCTCAATCTACAATTGATATAAATATATTCAACATGAGCTCTACGTCATTTTTGTTTGCCATTCATTCAGAAATCTATGGTACTCTTCTGTTCTCTGAACAAATTTTATGTTCGATAAAAAATCCCAATGTCATGGCTTAACATAAGTAGCTTATCAAAAAAAGGAAGTTACTTAATTTTTTCTTACACGTAACTAATCCAGCACCCCTGTCTGTATTCTAGCTGATTCTCTCTATTACCAGGTTTCTTACGTGTTATATGAAGTATAGAAAGATTGCAAACTAATTCTTAATCTAAGTCGAGCGTGTATATTCTGAATAACTTGAAGTACTGTTCAATCTGGCAGTCATCTATTTTTAGGTTTTCGAAAAATAAACAATACTCACACTATGATTGTGTATAATAAAAATAAATTGTCTACTTAGCCAATCGTAGAATGCAACACACCAAATAGATTCGCAAAATGCATTTAAAACTTATATATCCATTATCCATATCAAAAGATATACACAAACGAAAACATTACGATCGAATCTTATTTTCCGTTGATAACAATCGATATCAATATAAATTTTTTAAGAAAATTGACGATATCATATTTTTTAGAAGAAACAGTTCGATTACGTATATTTTCTAATGTATGAATGCATTCATTTTTCCGATGTATTTTCGAGTACATCCGGTGTTTCATTTACATCAAAGTTTTCAAGTTACTCATCAATTCTAAAGTACAGGAACAGACATAGATTTCATTTTCCATTTACGATTCATTAGACTCTAGATAGAGTTCCTCTATAGTAATTAGATATCGGCAAGCTTCTAAAATGAGAATAGAATTATGTTTCTTGTCATAACATGTACCGACTTGGTTCATGCTGTTCAGAAATGATAATCAAGAAATAATAGTTTCACTCATTAGATTCGTGTCGTTTAAAAATAGAACGAACCTATGGTTAGTTATTCGTAAAATCAGAGAAGAATGTTTCTTTTCCTGTTCGTAATCTCTAAAATTAGATCTCATCATACAAGTAATCTTTCTCAATTACCTGAATTAAAATTATTTTGATTGTTCGTATCTGTTCCATGTAACCAAATCATGCCATGTTTAGCTCTACGACAATAAGCTATTATAGGAAATGCTTCAGCTAATGTAAAATCACAGTCAACATGTATACGTTGAATATGGTCATAGGAATTTTTATTTTTTAATATTGAATCAGCAACGGATGATGAAATTTCTAAATAATTAAACGATGAATATGGCAATGTATGTAAATACATGTAATCATTTTGTACAGGATTATACAAACATGTTATTGGACACATGGTATTCCATGTTTTTAATATTTCAAAATAATTTATTATTTGTTCAGGTAAATAATGTATAGCATAATGAAAATGTTCAATTGTATTTGGTAAAATTTTTTTAAACATATCACCATTCGTTAATCTTGTATCTGATGTACGTAAATTTAATGATAAATATTTAATTGCTGGTAATTTTTCAAATAAAATAAGTAATTCATCTAAATGCCATGAACGTTGTACTGATTTTAGTTGAAATTTATTTAGAAAATCTAATCTATACGATGTAAATATACGGTTGATATTGTCTAGATTATCTTTGTTATGTATGGATACAGATAGACAACGGATATTTGGTATGATTGTAAATAAAACAGATAAATCACAGACAGTCGATATTTCAATTTTTAAATCAATTATATTCGGACATGTTGTTTTACTTGATAAATGTTTTTTAATTGGATTCAAATGACTGGATTGATCATCAATGTAGACGGATTTTAAACGATTATCATTTGCTTTTAATATAGCAAGTAGAACTTCTGTTTGTTGAGGTGTCGGTACACGAAATAGACTACGTATATCTATTGTATATAATTGTTCAAGATTATACAAGATTTTAAGAAAAGCTAATAATGGATCAGGACGAAATGAAACAAGAGTTATTTTTTGTAGTTCAGGGAAACATATTGACATGGAATTTTGGAAATATTTTGGAAATTCTATAGCTTGTAAAGCTGAATAGCAATTATCAACAATTAATGTATGAATTTGTACACCAATTTTCGGAAGAATGTTCGTACATAATCCATAGAATTGTGTGTATGACGCTTTATGTAATGATACATAACGATAGTAATCACTGATCATACATGTAATACGCGTATTGAGATTATCAAAACTGAGTAAAACGTCAACACACAATAGATATTTACATATCTCAAGTAGAATTTCGTCTGGTAATGATTCGAAATTCGAGATAGGATGCATCTAAAAATAAATAAATAAGTCTCATACTCCAGTTGGATATATTGTCAATGAACATAAGGTTTTTGCTAGCTAGATGATGACAGAAGAACAAGCACGACTAGTCATTTAAGAAAAATTCTTGTTGATATTTCAGGAGAATCTGATGTTGTCATGGAATCTTGACCATCTCAGTAGTAATGACATGAGTAGTACTCTTTTTAAGTTATTTTTCAAAAATGAAAACTTCTAACTGAACTCGCGAAGCTAATTTTTAATAATGATAATTGATATTCTGAAATAGTTTCAGTGAAATTAAAACTCTATGAACTACTCATATACTCATCGAACTAGACAGTTAAAATAAATCAAGGATATTTACCCTAAAACAAAGTGCATTCTTATCTCAATAGTTATCATGGACAAGGTCGCATTTTACTTTTCGACGAAATCATGTAAAATGTCGATTTCTTTAAATTACATTCTCTATTCATACATAACTCAAGATGTTTACCAGAGAACAAAGAAAAATTTTGAATTTTGTTCTTAAAATGCACGATGATAGATAAATTTACTGTTGAAAGATATCTATGCAAATGTGTATTTGAATGACTTGTAGACATATTTAGTATCTAAATTATACTCATTGGGAACACAGGCTCATACGGTTCCCGATTTTTCGTATGAGACACCGAGTACGCTGTGGTTCCGTTTTCCCTATTAATGAAATCAGTCTCCAGCCTGGTAGTAGTTCATTGTTTTATAAAAATACAAGAGTTTGACAACAAAATCTTACTGTAGATTCGCTTCTATCAGAATATAAATTAAAAACACAAGAGATCTCGTTAATAGATTTCGCAGAAATTTTAGACTAGTCTGTGCTATGATAAAATATAAGAACAAAACAAAAATAAATTTGTCCGAAAGATACATATTGAATTTCTCTTATTGCTGCTGATATTCATCAATCATTTCAATTGGAGTGCATTTTATTGAAAAATATTTTTCTAAGTCTACGATCAAATTTACCGAAATTTAAGTAAGAGAAATCTATATATGAAAAAGAAAAACAACAGGCATAGATGTCGTTAACGAGCATACATAGTGACATTCAATTAGATAAATTGAGGACGTTTGGAAAAAGTAGGCTTGTTTTGTTTTTACTCTTGATGTTACTTAAGTGAAGACGAAGAGCGTTTGATACCGCTAAAGTATTTTTTTCTAAGCATGAAAACGACTCAAAGTAAAGTTGAATGAACTTTGAATCAAAATCAAATCTGATAAGAGTTATGTTTCAGCAATAATAAAAAAAAACAAAATTCTGAAACCCTAATGTAGATAACCTAGGTGATTAGAACTTGTTTAAAAGATGCATCTATATATATATATATATATTGAATATTATAAAAATTAATTTTAATCAACGATTGTGGACTTTGCTCCTGCAATGGATTAAAAGTCAACTTTCAGGACATTTTTCTTTTTACTGCTTTGACCTGATGTAAATGCACTATTTCTCCATTGCTGAGAGTTTCTTTCTTATTCGCTTATGAGAACTAAATACAGCTATCTTAGAATGAAGATGACACTTGATGTTTTTCATCAGTACTTCCTCGTGTGTTTTTCTTAAAAAGTTACATACATTTGTTAAATGGTTAACCCCGCTATAATATTATATATATTTATAGTGTAATCTCTTGAATATTTGAGCCATCCTATCGGAATTCTAACAGCATTTTCAATATTTTGTGATTTACTTCAATCAACTTTCATTTTTGTTTCAAAATGAAAAAATACTCCAATCTCGCATTGAACACATTCCATGAAAACGAACTCAATTAAGAGAGAAAGGATCACGCGAAAAATACATGAATCATCTAACCTATAAATAAATTTAATAGCAAAGTAGCAACTATGTAAAAAGCACTATACTTTACGTTGATTTCACAGAATTGAAGTTGAAAAATTTTTTTCTTATACAATGCTAGTTTCAGTTTTTGTTCTATTATGTAAATAGAATTCGTTTAACTAGATATGAGATAAATAAATGAAAATTGTATTTGCTTTGCCGTCGTACTCTGTACCCAAGCAGTTATAAAGAACGAAAACGTGTGTAAGTGAATAGAAAAAACAAGTGATGCTCGTTTTCACTCACGATTGTAACTCGTTATTATGGGAGAAAAACGAACATTTTTTTCTTTATTTGTCTATGTATACGTGTTGTTGGCAATTTATGACTGTCAATGAAATATTCGATCACATTTCAAAATGTACTCAGCGCTTGAAAAACAAGCTTTACGTTTTCTTACTATCTAGGTGTAGCAAGAATCATATTAGTGTACCTTGAAATTTCGAATGAAGTTCATGCTTACTGAATTCAGAATGAAGTCACGAGAAGTTTTTTTCTTATTCCAAAACGATATTACTTACCATTGTGCTTCCGATCAGTCTATTGAGTGCAAAATGAGAAATTTTGTTTTGCATTAGTCTCAGCTTCTTGATTTCGATTTGCACGTAAACATGTTTATTGATGAAAGAGAAAATTTTTCGTGTTTCTTTAAGAACTCGCCTAAAACCGTTTTCTTCTTTATTATCACAACTTGATTACCATCAATTCATGACAATAAAAACTCAATAAATGCCGTATTAGTACATTTTCAAACATTTACACTGAAATATCTAAATGAAATTATTTTTATATTGATTGATATTTATTTAATATTCCTTCTCAACTGAGAATTATTGATCGAAGTTGAGTGGTTTCAGAAGCGTAGTATTCTTTCGACGAATAATTTCATTAAAAATAGAATTTTATAGACACATGAGTACAGTATTTGTATTCATAATAATATGTTTGTCTGGTAAGTGAAATCAACCTAAACTTTATTCTACGCCATTCTTTTTCTGACTTGTAGTGTAAGAACATAAAGATTGTTGTTTTTCCATAACGAAGAAGTTTTCTTGCTTACATCTATTACTAAGAATGTTAGGAAACTATCAAGCCTAGGTACTCATATAGTTAAAAAATCGATTCTTAATGATACAGTAGTATTGATAGTTGCCTGTGCTTTCATTTTTAATTTCAAAATTTACTCTGATTTAACTAAATGAATTATAAAAATGAATCGAAAACTACATGATAGTATAATCAGAATGGTTCAATCATAGTAGAAGTTATATCGATCTGAAATTTTCTAATTATTACTACCATAGACTTTGTTGAAAGTGAGCAAAATCGATTTTTAGTTAGTTTCTGAATTTCTCAAACATCATCTATATGCATACATAACTTCATCAGACTAAAAGAAACTTTTATTCTTTGTGTATATTGTAAATAATTTTAAATTAAAAATACTTCCGTATCAGTCATGTGTAAATATTTGACGATGCATGAATTTAAAGTAAAAAAAACACTTCTATAATATAAAAGAGACATCTGCAAGACGCTCTGTCAACTGAATGAGAATTGACTATTTTTAATGTGGTGTGAAGCACTATGTTTATGTAGTCCTTCAAGAATTTACTCGTTCAGTTTATATTTTGCGTAAGCATCATAACTAGTGATTTGGTGACACAGTGATCTCGAAAACCAGATATCCGAAAGTAGTTGTTATAACGCGAGATTCAAGTGTCGAGATTAAACCAATCATATATTTCTTCTATTTTGCTACCTTCATCATAAAACTGTTAGCAAAACAAATTAATAAAAACGAAAGCGAAAAGTACGCGCCACTCTATCTTCTCATACGTGAAACAGCTCATAGTAAACAGTGAACCATTGAAATAATTAATCGATCAGGTATCTATAATTTTTAGAACTCTGCTCCTACGATTTTTTTAGAGTTCACTGAGTGATAAATATTTTGAATAACTACTTTTCATGTTGCATCAACGTGAAATCAGTTAGTTGAGGAAAATGGTCGGTCTATGATTGGAAAGCCACACGATAATATTTCTGATCCTTTAGAGCCATTAAAATCGATCCATCGACTGACTAATTGTTTTCAAGGCAACATTCGTTTTCGTAAGAGCAAAGAAAATGCTGATTACTTGAATTTCGTGAAAATGTTGAATATCGAAATTTTTAAAAAACTTAGAAAAATAAGACGT
Organism: Rotaria macrura; assembly: GCA_900239685.1. Lineage (NCBI taxonomy): Eukaryota > Metazoa > Rotifera > Eurotatoria > Philodinida > Philodinidae > Rotaria > Rotaria macrura. Next base: position 39,162 of record OENT01000333.1, read on the forward strand.
TTATCAGATCATATGGGCATGGATGTGGGTGTGGTTATCTCTCAGATGAATCCATACTAACACCCATCTAACCATGCCACACTCACACCCTCCTCTCATACAGTTTCTTTTTCTTCATTTTCTGATTGTATTTCTACCTTATTCCTTTCGACGTTTTCCATCAATTCGGATTTGATCCAGGTTCAAGCTTATATATACATTCTCAAATATACAGATTTATTATATTAATATTCGTATAGATTCGTTTTTCATATTTTAAAAATGGATTCAATCAACTACATAGGTTCTTGAACGAGAAAATGATTATTAATTCGATAGTATGCGCATCATTTTGACGTTATTTAACGATGAATATTCTCGAAAAAAATCCTCTTTTTATGTATTGTTCATTTTCAGATTTGATGATAAATCTATACGATGATTTGTGACGTAAAGGATTAACGTAGCTTTTATATTTTATCTGAAATTCTTCAAAACGAAGCATTTCGTCAAAATATTTGAGTTATTGAAAATACATTCTTGAATTAGAACGTCATCTTTTCCAACGAGACTTAAGTTTTAATATGAGAATATGCGTATAGAAAGGAAATTCGGATTTCAAACCAACTTCGACGTTGCTCCGTATGCGTACTGCAAAGACATCGTTTGAACCTAGCAAATATATCAGTATTTCAAATCAGTGTTCTTAATAGGAATCTGAAATAGGATGCACGGGTACACTTTGTTTTTCAGGACAACATGTATCACTAGCACACTGTTTTGTAGACCTTAGGTGTAAAAAGTGTACGAGAGGCGTAAAACTGGTGTGTTGCCACAAAATAAAAGCTTCATTTTATATTCCACTCTAATAAGCACATGAAGATTATTTAATGCATAAAAGTAAAATGCTTTTAAATCACAAAAGAAAAAGAGATCTCACTGAATAAAAGATATTAACTGACACATGCGCCAAATGCTCGAATTCATCCACAGCTTGACCATACCCAATAGATAAATTTCTTCAAAGCAAATAGGTTCGAAAACTGTTAAAAACAAAGTGTGCAATTAAATTTCAGTGTGTATAGCGTACACACTGTTTTTTTCTTCTGCAACGTGTAAAACAGTCTGTAAATTCTGTTTCATTAGGGTGCCGTACATTTTGTTTTGCTGGTTACACTCTTTCATTATGAACGTTGTTTCGAATTGAAATCATTAAATATATTCGATAATGTATTGAATGATAAATTAAATTCTAGAACTATCTTAAAATAAATGTATCAAAAAGATCTAATTGTATTATCATCAACAATATCGTATAACGATCGAACTTTGTCCCATTCCAAATTTGAAATTCAACAAATATGATTTTGTACTTGATAGATATTTTATCATAGATCTAATGTAAAATACAATGCTAAAAATTCGACAATATTTGTTGCTTACTTCTCTAAGATTGAAATTAATCATAAACGATAGTTTTATGAAAAATTTCCTTTATATATGCATTAACTTTTCTATAGAACATGTTATTTATTTATTGACTTTGACAACACATCAACTGAGATAGTTTCTTCGAATGGAAAACTATCTAACGAAGAAGAAGAAGAAACACATTTACCTTTCATCACTGATATTGTTATCAATATGAAATATTTAATTGAACTCAATCTAGGACAGAAGAAAACATTATGATCGAACACAATTCCATGTTCAATATGGTTTCTTCACATAACAGATAACAACAAAAGAGCTTGTCTTCAAATGATGCCGAATACATCTCATTGTTTCTTCGAATTTGTAACAGATGGATATGATTATATAGAGAGATCTATCATACATGAATAAATTTTTCTTTTGTGAAATTTATTTTTTCAAAGTCTTCTAAATACACGAGACAGATGATGTCTCATTATGGCATGAATAATTTGAATTCACGGCAAACGAAAACAAAACAAAAGACAATTAACTATATTTGCAAGAACAGAAGAAAAACACGAACACAAAATTAGTTAAATGAAGATCAAGTTTCAGTTGAACGATAAACTTGGCAACGAAGTTGAATATTTTCTTGTTTTAAATGTGCATTCTCAAGACGAAGTTTAACATTTTCTTGTTCGAGCCAAGTAGCTCTAAAACAGTAGAGAAAAAGCAACATATTTTAATTTATACATTCGAAGTAAACTTAATGTTTTCTTATGTTACCTTAATGCTATTTCATCTTCTTTTGCTCGTCGTGCATCACGACTACGTTTAGCAGCTTCATTATTTTTTCTTCTTCGTTCCCAATAATTATCATCGTGATTTTGTGGCGATGACGATGATGTGTTTGATTCAACAAGTGCATTTGTTGTTATAGAATTAGCACATTGATCTTGTTGATTGAAATTTATTATCTGCTTGTAAAATTGTTTAAAAATATTTTCATTGGAATTCAAATGATTATCCAATATTGAATAGGAATTAAATGGACGTATGAGTCTACTTTGAATTTGTGCTGTTGAACAATCAATAGATCGATTGAGTTGTTGCTTTTGTATTGATTCAATAAAATATTTCAAAAATAATTCTTGTTGAAATCTATTTGTATTTTCTTCATTTTGATCCATGTATGATCAGCTATATCGGCTGATGTATCAAGCCGAAATGCGACCGATGGAATCTGAAACGAAAAACAAAAAGATTTGTTTGATTCGCCATGCACGAAAAAATCACTACATATTTGCTGAATGCAATTTATCATCAACGATTGTTATTTGATCATTGATCACAAAAAAAAAATTTCTGATATCGTTCTCTCCTTTTATTTCTCTCGTTTTCTTTTCTATCCATATTCAATATTTGCTCATTCCGTCCATAGAATGCACTTGTGTTTCTTTTTGCGTTCGTCAGAAAAGCTCATTTGATTGAATCTTTCTCTTGTCGCCATCTAATTGACTCGTACGTTTGATTACATACGATATTGAATCATTACTTACGGGCGTTTCTATAGGAAGAGAAAGATATATATATATATATATAGATTTCGTCATGGGTCTGTTAGTTTTTGTTTTTTAATCGAAAAATAGATTACGCAAAATCTATCCAACGGTTCTCTGCGTATAATTGATAGAGCGAACGATTATTCTGACCCCCGTCGATTAGAATGATGAAAAGTGAGGTCAGCTTTTTTCTCTTCTTTTTCTTCTCACTTGAAAACAAAATATTTGACCATCATCGGCATGCTCAGTAAATTCAAGGTCATGTTATGTGTGAACGATAGTAGGATAGAATTAAATAACACAGCAAGAGTTCTTTGGTCAGTGATCGATGTGAATACGAGAACGAAAAAAGAAAGAGAATAGATTGAATCGTCATTATGCATGCATAGGTCACTGGTCATTCAATAAACACTAATTACTCATAGTGGTTGTGTGAGAGAAAAAGATATATCTTGATGATATTATTTCAATGAGAACGAGAAAAACAAGAGCGAAGTTTAACCATAGGAATGAATGAGATATCGGTTGTGTTCATGTTTTAATTTCTAAATATGATCAGTTCTTTGAGTTTGAGAGTAGCATTTCCATCATTTGTCGATGAGAGTTGGCGAAACAAGTGTTCGCATTTAATCTTGGATCAAGGTTAGAAGAACGGTCCCATTCTAACGATTGACACAAGAGAAAAACGTGTGAATAAAATACTACCGGATGTAACTTTAAAAGGAAATCCTCAAAAGTTTCAGAAGAAAGTAAACTTTCAGAATTGATCAAAATATCATCGAACAAGAGTATTCGCGTGTATCATGAAAATCTTTGTGACTATGCAGATGTATGTAATTCATTTTATCATGATGCGTTCGTCACATGTTCAATAGAACAAAACAAAAAATCGATAAACATTGATGGAGTGACTCAATACACTCAACGGATGTTTATTTTATACATTGAATTCTTATTTTGTTGTTATTATGAATGAATAGTTCAATCGTTCGACTAATCAGTCTTCAATGATGAAGATTTTCTTTTTATTTGCATCTTCACATCCTGCAAGTGATGGTTCATTAAATAAATTTTCAAGTGCAATTAAATTCGTTCGAGAACTCTAAAATGTACAATCATCAAAAGGATATCTTACCTCATGTGAAAAAATTCATAGTTTCCAAGTTTTACATATAATGATTAAAAAAGAACTTTTGTAGAAGACGAATAGTTCGTGTACGATTCATTGAACTATTTCATATGAATTTCCATGAACAATAACAATTCAGTGTACTCTCCGTATCATTCAGAATATTGTTAGTTAAATTTTGCTACATGAGTATTTCACAGTTCGCATCTATATGTTTTGATCTTTATAAATTTGTGATAATCTTGATCAAGACATCATCGGAAAAGGAGGAGTAATCTCTTTTCTTTAGTTTAAATCCACTCTTGATTTTCTATCGATTCGTTTTGTCTTTTGATGTTTTAACACTTCTTTAGATCTTTTTAAATATTTGACATTTTGAAAAGAAAAGTACACTTATGTGTATGACGACGACGTCGTCTATTCTTTTAATTTTCAATGATTATCATGTGTTATATGATCCGATGAAATAATCATTGAGTAACATTGAGTGATCTTGTCTAACACATTGGTGTAAAAAAGAGGTGACAATCGATGTACATATATTGAATTCTAAGTAACAGATTTTTCTCTTGATATTATCAAAAGCACAAAATGACAAATGAAATCTGTTCTATTGTATTCTAATCTTGAAAAATTTTCACTACAACGGATGTTTATTTCGATGTATTACGTCAATCTCTACATCTTCATCATCACCATCATTTATCATCGATTGAAAAACAGATGCAAAAGCATTGAATTCAATACACATAATATACATGTATATATATATATATATATATATGCAGATATAAGACAAACGAAAAGAAAAAATGATCAATGATAATTATACGAGAAAAGGTCATACTTGATGGAATTAAGAAAATTACAAGAACATATGGCCATATAATGATGCTAGAACTAGAATAAAATCAATATTAAAAACAACAAACCGATGAAATGTTTAAACAAAGATAACAGTCAAAATTTTTGCTTTGAAATGAGAATAATATTTATTTTCTATAATTATCAGAACACTTTCTTTTATCAGCTCACAGAGCAGAATCTATGTACTGTCTTTATTAATCACACCGGAAATCGATTTGTGTTAATTCTAATGCAAGGTCAGTGTAACTTGCAATTCAGATTTCTTTATTATTAAAGTACTTCGCAATAGATGTCATAACGTAGTTGACATACTGCTAAACAAATAATCCAAGAGATTAAGCACAGTCTGTTATCATATTGAATTATAATTCAAAACGAATTTCCCTTAAGTATTTAACCAACAAATGCAAATACTTAGCAATGACGAATCTCGATCATAGTTGATTTCGTTAAATTTGAAGTATTTTTGGATGGACTACACAAAGAAACTAATACTAAGTAAACGCAAATAGAATACATTATCTTATCCCAGTACAATATCAATAGCCTCATAGTTTTCATTCAAATAAATACTATTCATACATGGATAAATTAAAAAAGATAATTACTAAAATAAACATAATTATTATTGAAAATCTCGTCACTCGTGCATAGTCAATTTTTTTTTTGACTTCTCCTAGTACTCAAATATGATCAAACGTTTCTTAACAAGTCATTTAAATTATACTATAATAGACCCTACTAATTATTGAATTCATCTACTAATTTTTTTACCTCGAATTAATTTCCTTTCATATCCGATTTCTAGCTATCATATTATCAAAAAATAAATAAATAAATTTGACACATGTTATCATCAAATAATTACATGACATTCTTTTTCTTTTTTCCTAACTATTCCAGTGTCAAATATAATTAAATCTTATGATTACAAGAAAAACACATACATACTTTTCATCGTGCTTGTTTCAAGAGAAAAAAAGAGAATTTTCGACTTTTTTTTTATGTTTTCAAAAATGTTTTGTCTATTAGAATATGACAAAAGGAAAACAGTCGGCATCAATAGATAGACACATTCAATGAGATTTTGTATACATTTAAAAGACAGTGAACAAAGAAAACGAGAGAAAAAAAACAAATATGACACAAAGACATATACATTTAATTGATTCTAATGAAATCTAAACAACAGCAGCAACAACAGAAAGAAAAGGATACGAAGCAACAACAGCAGCAGCAAATATTGCGTAAAAAAAACTAAATGTGAAGCACGTGAAACAAATTAAGGGAAGAACTAAAACGCAAACGTAAATGATGTCATGAAATGAAGCAAATAAAGTATATCGTCAACTATGGAAACAAAACGAAAAAAAGAAAACATTAATGGTCACTTATACATGGCATATGAAGAAACAAAAAGAAAATGAAAAATTTACTCTCTTGACAAAGCAGTCCGAATAGATAGATAAATACATAAGTTCGAGCTCGGCTCTATACTATGTATTTAAAGAAGACTGCCTAGCAGAGATAGATATATGAACTCGATGAATACATGAATACTTTTGACACCACATAAAGGAATTCTTAATTGATCAAAGCATCACCGAGAGAACATACACGGGGATATATATCAATGACTATGATGTAGCATAGACCATACATCGTAATTTAGCAGTTTCTTGTTTTAATTGAGATACTTCGAGACGTAGTTTAATATTTTCTTGTTCGAGAATGGCCGCTCTAAATAAATGATAAAAACAAATGTGTAGTCATCACTATGTTTTGTTTTCGTTTTCACAATGAATCAGGTCAAAACGTAAATATGAAACAATCGATTTACCGTATGGCAATTTCATCTTCTTTGGCACGTCGTGCATCCCGACTTCGTTTAGCAGCTTCATTATTTTTTCTTCTTCGTTCCCAATAGGCATCATCTTTAATTCCATTATTTGGATCATCGTTATTATTTAATGAATTATTATTGTCATTGCTCGTATTTTCAGTTGTCGTACTATCTTCACTGACTGATGCTGCTTCCATGGTTCGATGTCGTTTTTTTGGTGGTTGTAAGATTTGTGTACCAGATGATGAAATAAAATATGATTGTTGTTGTTGTTGTTGGTGTTGGTGTTGTTGATGTTGTTGTTGTTGTTGTAACCGTTGTTTAAGACGTTCTTGTGTTTGTGCTAATCGTTTACGATTTGATGTTGTACGACTAGCTGCTTCAGCAAGAATATTTGTTTGCTCAGTTGCTGTCGTTGGACAAAAACCAAGTGGTAACATTAATGGTTCACGTGGATACGCTTTAAATGGTCGTGTTGGTTTACCATTTTTATTTGTTAGTAAAAATGGAAATGCTGATGATGGTGATGATGATTGAAGATTTTGTAACATTGTTGATATAAGTTGTTGTTGTTGTTGCTGTTGTTGATTGGGTACGGGTGATGATGGTGTTGAACAATCATTATTGTCATCAGTTGAACGATGGGAAGAAAAATCTATTGGACTTTCAGCTGTTGATGATGCTGATGACGTTGATGGTGGTGATATCGGTTCAAGTTTTTGCTGTTGTTGATGTTGTTGTTGTTGTTGTTGTTGTTGTTGTTGAACTTGAAGTCGGGCAGCGGCTGCAGCAGCCATAACGGCGGCAACATTCTGTTGTGTAAGTAATTTCAAAATGAGTTCTTGTTGTTGTGAAGATGTCATGGAAAGAGAATCGATTGGAATCGGCAGTGATGGTTGTTGTTGATGCTGTTGTTTTTTGGAAGTTGTAATTGATGGTGAAGAAACAGAAAGAGATTTTTGTAAACTTTCGTTTTCAACTTTTTCGATCGCTTGAGCTAGTAGTTGAAGACGGTAATGTTGTTGTTGTTGTTGAATATTATCTGTATTAGGACTTATAGATAACTCTTCGTTTGTCACTGGGCCAACCTGATACAAAAAAGGAAAATAGAAAACGATGACTAGAAAAATTACGACTTTTCTTTTTCCTTCCTTATGTATTCCTACATTAGTGACATAAATATATATTTATTTATTTATTTATTTATTTACATAAATATATGTGTATTGGTATGAATGATGATTCAGTCTTTTATTTGTTCGGATAGCAATTTTTGTTCTTTATCTGTAGAATTTCGAAACTATAGTTTCAAATCGTTGGCAATGATCTACATATAGCTCATAATGTAGTATATCAATGATTCTTTATCGTGTCTACAGAAAAGTAAATACTACACCGATTAAAAGACAAAAAAAAATTCAGATTATTTCTTAAGATTTTGATATCATGATGCAATATATATTTATAATTAGATCATTGTGACATTGAAAAACTTACCATTCTCTTTTCTTTCTTTATTTTTTATAGATCCGTTGTTCGTTATATTATATTCACCGGGAATAGATAAAATGGGTCTACCAATAGATGTTGTTGTTGCTTCTGCTCAATCAATAGACAAGCAACAACAACACTATCAATCTAGAAAAATGTCCTTGTGAGCACTGAATATGAATGAAAGCGAATAATATGTTTTTAGTTGCGCTCGATGACGAAGGAAGGCGATTGCGTGATTTGATTCGTCTTTCTTTCCTTCTGTTTTTTGTCCTTTCACTCCTTTGCTTCTCGATTTCTCTTGTTCTTTTTTTTCCTCTTTTTTTTTCTTACGTCGTTTTTTTCACTTGTATATGTCTGATTGCATTAGATTACTAGTAGTCGCTGTCATAGACAGCAACAGCCGCTTTCTTTTTTGTTTTGTTGTTTTTTCTCTTGCGTAAGTTAAAAACGAGACATCGAAGAAAGAAGAGAACACACGTTCTACAATATTGCCGTTACCACCAAGAGAAAAAAAACAAGATAACCGGTCTCGGTTTATTACTAGTTCCTTTTGTCACTCTTGTCGTGGTTACAAAAAAATGTGTTCTACTCTTGATGTTAGATGCGTTTTCTTTTGAGTAGAATTATGTAATTTTTCCTTTTTTCTTTCTTTTCTGTCGCTCTTTCAAGTCACATAATTTTTCTTTCTTTTTATGGTTTCCCTCGTAATATTTTGCTATTCCTTTTTTATGTAATATTACGTTATGTAGTCGTGTCTATGCCGACTTGTTTTTTTCGGCTTTCTTCGTTCTTTTTTTCTCCCTTCTCATCTCATACAATCACCATAAATATATATATATATATATATATAAGATTCTTGGTGATGGCAATAATACGACAACAACACAGCCCCAGTAGTTCTCAACAAAATACTTTTTCCTTTTTTCTCTTCTTATGTTGTTCCCTCGATTTCTCTATGTGATGCAAATATCGTTCTCTTGTTTTGTTTTTCAAAAAAAACTTACTTCATCAATAATATTCATCATATGAAAAAAGCAAAATTTTGTATTTGTTAACACAAAAAAATATAAGACAGAACGGATTTGTTGCTGTTGTTTGTATCGTTATTATACTATATGCAAATGCAAATAACTAATTCGAACAAGTTCGATGACCTTGAACACGACTGTATACTGACCGATGGTACAATATGAAATGATTTTTTTTTCCTCTTTCTATTTCTCGTGTTTCATCAATCACCCTCTGGTCAAGGTCAACAGGATGCGATGTAATCATGCAAGCACATTCACCATTCTCGTTTTTCTCTTGCTTGTTCGATAAGTTTGTACATAATTCGTACGTGAGTGGTCACTATCCATCGGTCACAAGCAAGGTCATGTTTTTGCGCGAATATGAACGATCGATTTCATAAGGCCATAAGGCGCGCACAGGATGCATATGTGCTTATTTTTTTTCTTCTCTTCTCTTGTTTCTTAACGAGTTCATGCATTCAATAATACTCAACCAACAACAGTCGAATTGAACATTGAACAAATGTCATTATTTGAAGACAACCTTGAGTAGGCGAACAACACACCTGCTCGTTTAGAGTGAATCTTAAGGATGAAGAAAAAAAGAAAGATAGAACTAAGATTATGGAAGGATGAAAATCAACGGTATTAAATGATGTAGATTAATAAAGAAAAAAACAGAGGAAATGTGAGCTTGGCTTTCTAAAATTTTTACTTAAGATTGACGTTGACTATTTATAATAATGTCACATTTTCAACTTTATGAACTTTATAGAGAAAATTGATTTTCTTATAGTTCTTGTAATAGACATAGGACGAGTTAAATGTTATTTTACATTATGCTGTCTAGATGTGTGATTCTGTGTACGGTTCGATAATATGAACATACTTAATAATTTATAGCTGAAACACACTTATGCATGACTTCATATTGTGTTGTAATGGTGTATTGGAAAAAAGTGTTTTCAAACGACATTATTTTCACTAATTTTTTCTTTGTTTCATTTTAACGTGTGAGTGAAGTTGCTAAGAGGCGACAGACTCGTCTATATTAATGAAATGAAAAAGTAGAAGAATGAATGCGTCTTTTTATTTTATTTCATCTCTCTATTTCTCTCTTTTTCTCTATATCAATATATGTTAAGTATTAAGGCATCATTTGACGAAAAATGTTATCATTATCGAATTCAATTCTATTGCCAAAGATCAGTAGGTCATAGTGATCAACTTTCAAATACATAGCATAATTCTAATGATTGAAACAATTGATTTTCACAATCGTTGAAAACAATTATTTGATTTATTTTTCTTTATCGACACATAACTTTTACTGTAATCGAATTTCGCTACGAACGAGACATTCTATTTTCTACATTAAACTATAGTGATTGTAACTTATACTAAGTAATATGACTATAGAACTATTTACCTAATAGAAAATAAGATAGTGTAACAACTAGCTAATAATAACTACATAGATAATTTCCTTGTATGAATATTATGTAAATTATTATTAGACTAGTCGTTAGGAATATTACTGAAGTGAATTGAGAATCAGCATGAATTAAAACATAGCACTAGCAACTGCATATAGACATCTAGTCAACTCTTTCAAATCGATTAGCGAACAATTTACTTCTGAGAGTCTCTTATTCGGTTCAATACGGATATTTATTTCTATCTCTTATATCGTGTATAGTAGTAAAAGAAATAATTCTATTTGCGGTCAACATTGTCATAGACTTCTCAAATATTCTAGTAATTCTTGAGATGCACATCCTGCGAAAAATCTTTACTATAAGATGGATCAATGCTAAAACAGACAATTGAGATATGAGTAATTCTTCATCGACTTTACAGTTCTGTTGTTTTGATCATGAAAAAATTGAGTCAAGTTTTCAATGTCAGATAATCAATTGGACAACATTCACGCGTATGATTATTTGATATTGTTATAAATTTCGAAGTTCTTCGATAATTTTAATCTCTATTACAAATTTTCCATTGTTTATGACTGCTGTTACACATCTAGTCGAATAATGTTGGCAGTGATCCTTTTTTCGTTCTTTCTTTAATAAAACATTTGATGAGTAAATACGAGAAACGTACCCCGAATATCGATTAATTAAATAATGCATCGATTCTAGAAGTGTGACTACATCTATCGTAAACTTTTATGTAACTTACTGTTAAACAAACTAACTAAGGAAAATAATCAATTTTGAATGTCAACCGTAATAAAATCATAGATATTTTTACAACTTCTTGTAGAAGCCAAAAGAATTTTAACATTACAGGTTATATCGACTTTAAGTTAGGAATCTTTTGAAAAGGAAAACAACTTCAACATTTTATTTTCGGAGTTCATTTCTAGTGTTTTTTGTTCTCTATGAAGAAAATAGAAACAATTTATGTTCTACATTCATCATTAAACATTATAATTTTCTATTGCAAATAAAACAAAAATATTCAATGATGATTATTGAAATCTACAATTGAAACAAGAATCTCATTTACTAAATATGCATGTTGTATGTGATAAAAATTCGATGTTCTATACATCTAGATACAGAAAAAAAACTCAGTGAAGTAACATCTGTGGCACATTACTAATGAATGTTAATTGAGAATATATCATCAAGTCTAGTGTCAAGTATAAATAACATGTGTGTATATTGATCATTAAATTTTCTATATTATATATTCAAGTATTGATATATAGTCTTCAAATTCGCACGATATAGTTTCCAGTGATTAATTTTCAATTTTCACTGCTTTTGAGGGTTTACTCTTCGTCGATCCTATCGAACGAGAAGAATGAAAAGAACAACGAAGAGTGCTTGCATTATTCAATTTATTATTTGAAAAAAGAATTCTTCTGAAGAATGAAGTGCGGATGTGCGTAGTCCTGAAGAAATCCGTACCATCATACTTATATTCATCTACACATCCTCGTTCGTCATCAACTCACTCAACCTACAACTATACTATCGTCGACATTTTTCTGATCATATATATTGACTTCGGCAATCACTGTTGATTTCTTGACTTCATTCATTCGAATTAATCAATCGAAAGTAAATTGTACTCACAAAAATAAACATCGACAATCAATACAAAAATTCATTGCAGAAATCTATTCAAAAGATTTCAGGTGTCTGACATTAATTTATTCAATAAATAATAAATTAACACTCATGAATTTTTTTTTTATTACAATTTACTATTTAAAATAGATGCTTGTTTTACACAAAAGAAAAGATATCTGTATGAAATAATCATAAGTCGATTTTAATTTCAATAGAAAACATTTTTCGCTTGTCGACATATGTTTATTGTTGAAATTTCTGTTGAAAATTATAACTTCATATATTTAGGTCTGAATAGTCTCTCTATCGATATCGTTCACATTCTATTTAATGGAATTTTTCTAATGATATTTCCTATGCATAAGATCTCGTTGGTTACCTTTTATCATTTTTTTTCTCGAGCGTCCCTTTTATTATCAATGGTAAACATAAAAAATGCGTTCAGATTTTGAGACGACATTTTCTACATTAACACAAACTTATTATCAACGATTTATATAATTATTGACCTGTTCAAATCATGGAATATATTCTAGTATAAAGAGAAAAAAAAGTAAAATTTTGTTTTATAGAACATTTTTATCAATTCATGTAGCAGCTCATAGTTCTAAAAAATAGGAAAAGTAAGATGATGGTTCATTAGGCGATTCAATGTATTCTATGATCTGAGTGAATTCAAAGTAATTTTTGAAAAATTTCTAATGAGCAGTTTACGTCTCATCAATAAATATAACGAGATTAAAATTTCTATAACTCTCTGTTTTCTCTTTATCGATGAATGTTTTTTTTTTAAGAATTTAATGTCAAGTGCTTGTATGTTGATCTTTTACGGGTTTCAAATAGTTGTTTATCAAGGAGGAAACAAACATGGAATCTTACGATTTAATTTGTTCGTTATGAAAGCTCAAAGTCTAAATAAGAGAAAATAATTCTACTCGGTGACGATTAACGAAATCAATGTTTCATTATCAAAGTATTTTGTTTGGATTTAGTTTTCACTGATTGCAGTATGAATAACAACAGTAATATTGTAAACGTAAGAAAAACTGTTGGCATACTATTGACATAATTTTCAAATGTTATTTTGTAAGATACATGCAGCAGATGATCGGTGAATAAACTATTTCTTATTTTTTTTTTGCACATACTACTAAATCTCTATTGCGTAGAATAAATTCAATCTTGCCTGTAAACTAAAAATCACAAGTCAACCCTCGATATTAGTCGACGTTCGAGGTCTTGACATAATCTACTTTCAACCATGTGTCATATAAGTCTTCTAATATAATTATTTATAGTTCAATTTAATGTGCTTCAATTCGAATAAATAATTTCAATAAATAATTAGTGAACTAAAATGCTCTGTACTTTTCCTTGAAATAATTAACTGATTAAAATATGTAGATCTCAATGTACTTAACTGCTTATGTCTTTTTTTTTACATCTGCATTTTTAATAAGTTAAAATGAATAGACGTTTGCTGAAATTTATTTCACTTTCGAACAATAACCTACATTTCCTATTTTGCAAGCAAGACATTAATATTCGAAATAGTTTTGTTTGAAATACGTATATGAAAATTTCTTCTCTGTTTCATCTACCGAGAGATTTGAAAGATTTTAAATAACATGCATAAAACATAACGATGTTATCTAAATTCTACAGCATAAATAAACTTCTACCAAGATGATGACAAGACTAATGCAAAAACAAATAGAACTTCATGCTTCATTCGAAATTTTGATTCCTCTAGTTTTAGAGTAAGAATAATATAAGTCGAAAAACTTCATCACTTTATTTTCGAAACGTTATACTCCATCGTGAAAACATGTCAACTTGACATAAATTCTTATCTTAGTTTTTATCTCAATCTTATGACCTGGAGATATTTTCGTCATGTGAAAGATTGCATCAATGAAGCATAGACAATATTACTATTTTGATAACTTTATGCTTCGAGAGTGATATATCATACGTTTGAAAAATGTCAGGTTACTATTCAACAGATAACGCATTCTATTAACTACGGGTAACAAAGGATAATGACATTGAATGATTGATTTTTGAGAGAGATATTTGGTTGTTGATCTACGGTTACAGTTGTTCGTTGGATTCTTCGTTTTCGTTTATGGTAAAATCTCGATCATTTATACGAATATCTACATTCTTTCTGTACTGCAGTATTTTAGCTCCTGTAGATATCTGTAGATCATCGGAATCTCCAACATTGTTCCGTTTTGACAGTCGTTTTTTAAATGATCATAGATACCATGCTGATTGATTATATTTATCGAGTGCGTTTTTTACATTAAAAATCGTGATAGTTAACAAGGATATCTATTGATTATCATTCACAATGCATGCAACTTTTTCACTTTATGGAAACGAAGAATAAACTGATGAAATAAAAAATAGATCAACATATCGATGATGAGTGAACGAGTGAAAAGTTTTCTATATTATTGAATATAATTCAATACGAAGAAAGCAGGAATCAGAATAAGAGAACAAATAAATATTGTCCAAGTCAATATAACAATCTATTGTGAATAGACATATTCTTCGAATTCCCACACTTGACTTGTTCATCAATGGAGTTGTATTCAACAAATTGAGTTCATAATAGATTTTCTATTGATCGTTCAAATACAGAGATTATTATTGCTGATTCAGAATTAAAATTCATGATGAGAATCTGTCGTGCGTCTATCTATTTTTGACTGCGGTTCAATTTACAGTCATCACATTTATAGTCGTGTCAAGTCACAAGTGCTAGAATACGTGCAACGACACGTCATATAAAAAAAAGATCGTACTCGCCAGATCACTAATGCAGAATCATTTCAATATCATTCATGGAACGATTGAATCTTGAACGCAAATTTATGTGCTCACAAAAAAAACAAATCACTGACAAGAACTAATCATAGATATAGATAAATCTGAGTACTTCGAAGAAATCAATGACGATGAGATTTATATTGGTTGTAGAAGTTCGAAACAATGTGAATAAATTTATTCCATCCTGAATAAAGCTTAAAAATGTTCTCGTTCTATTTTACAATCCGAGATCTTCTACAATAAGAAATGCTCACATGACAAGTAAAAGATGGACTAATACCATATTAAATTACACAGATGACGATGACAACTAGATACTGTTATTTTATCAACGATGAAAATATTCCATGAAAACTGTCACTGATACATCAATGGAAGCTAACTAGAGAGAGAGAGAGAGAAAATAACACGATGATTATGATGATGAACACAAGATGAACTCATCTTTGAGACAAGTTTTAATCCCAGTAGCATCAAAAAAAAAATAATCGACAAAGAACGAATGGGCTGACAATCTTGAAATTGTTTCAGGATAAGTTATAAATATCAAACTTGGACCTCATGATTCAGTATTATTATTCACATCTTCAACAAAGGCTTACGATGAAAATCCAACCGTAGCCAAGACTGTCAAAATACTCGTGAAACAATCCCATGGAACTATAGTGTACATTTACCTATACAAGTGATTACAAAAAAATCTGAACATAAAGAATACAAATGTTTATTCAATTAAAATAGTTATTGTTAAATTCGTGTTAGTGTGAACGTGGGTGTAGGTCTGTTGAGAAAGATTTCACATTCAAATACTTGGGATTTATATGGACTAGTAAAATGTTAATGAAAAAAACTGTTGGCCAGTGCCTAGAAAAAGTCAACAAACTATCGATATAACTGAAGTGGATGCAAAACCACCTTTTCAGAGTTTTTTTTTATTGAAGAATCGGTAGTTTCCATGGAATAGAACTTCAATATAGAATGATGCCAAGTTAATGTAATTCTTCAAATGATAATGCTAAATATCTCACTTTTGAAAGGCTCCATTATATGTTCTGAATATAAATGGTCCTGATAGTATTTGTGGCCCTATTGATCAACTAAATTTCCTTCAACCGACTTGTCTGTTGTCGCTGCTTCATTTTCCATCGTAATTTTCACTCATTCAGTTCGTTTTTGATATCATTCACCATCGGCAAGCATCTTCTGTTTCACTTCTTCGTCTAATAATTAGTCTGAATGATATACACAACCTCTGAACAAATTTATCGATTTCTCTAAAACATCACAGTAATTATTTACGTTTTATCATACGAATGAAATAGTTGCATGCAGCCAATTACGCTTGTATTGCTAATTCATAGTTGCAACGTTTTTCTTCAGCATATGCTTGCTCAGCAAATTGTATCCCTTTCTAAAACGTAATCACATGAAAAATCGATGTTCAATAGTTTTTCAAGTCGTACTTCCATGATTTTCCTCAAGTTAATATTCAACATTTAACAAATATTCGAGTGAAAGAACCAGTGTTTACAAGTACTGTATCTGAACCGCAAAATTAGTTATCAACAAATAACGGAACTAAAAATGATTGCATGAACTGTGAACAGATGAGAATTTCAGTTCAATATTAGTGACTATTTTGATACGTATGAATGTAGCTGGATGTTGAAAAGAGAGAAATTGACAAGGGTGAACAAAACCGAATTGTGTAGTATCAATGTAATGAGGAATTTTCTTGAATTTGTTATAATTCTCCAGTGTTTTATATCTTGGTCTACATAATCAAGCGAAATTCCTTGAATAGAAAGCAGCGGTTATTGAAAAGATCGTTTTTTCTTTCCCCTGAAAAACTGATTTGCCACCAAATTCAGATTAAATTCTCTGTCTAGTTCAAGAATGAAGTCTAGTATTTTAGTAAGAAAAACACTACACGAAATGAGATGCGCTTCGCTCGTAAAGGTAAACAATATAATCATCACTTCAGTCATTGGAATACTAATGAATCATCTACAGTCATTGTGCTAAACACAATATTCGAAAAATTTCAGACAACGGTATTGAGTTTAATGTGTATGAGAATATTAATTAGAAAGTTTAATACAAAACATTTAAAAAACAGGTAAGCTCTTTCGGAAAAAAATGTAGAAAGAACTTTAATTCATTTACAAGGTATTTCCATCGTACAATTATGAAATATGTCAGAATAGATTCAATATGCAGGAATTAGATACATCAACAAAAAAAACATAGATTCTGATAAAAAAAAATAGAGAACATTTGCGAGTGTCAATCATTGACATGCCTCAAATGAAAATCCTGCTTGTAGAATTTTTCATTTTGTTTTCTTTATGAACCGTCTTGACCAAAATCTTTCGTAAATGTTTCATACTTTTCCAATTCTTTACCACCTACAGTCGATTTTTGTGTTTCAAGAGCATTCAACATATCAGACTAAAAATTATACATATGAATTTCTCTGTTATTTAGGAAGCATTTGAAAATAACTAACCATGATTACTGGCGGTTCACATAAATCATCCTCGTTGATTTTGTCTAATGTAAGCGATTGAGCATCTCGATCTCCAGGTGAACAAGCAAGCCAAAGTTCACGAGGTCCATCATCATTTGGATTTTGAACCTAAATCAAAATGATAAAGTAAATAGATCAATAATAATCATTCAGAATAATTTACTCGTTTGAAATGTGTCGCCGAACCAAGTCGTCGAATAGGTCGGAGTAAAGCTTCTCGACAAACGACACCAATGTCAGCACCAGAATAACTGTAATGAAAACAATTGATCCCATGTTTAATTCAAAATTGAAATAATTACTGTTCCGCTCTTTTTGCTAACCCCATCCATTCGTGATCTTGTATCGTATGATAACTATTTACACCTAAATGTATTTTGAACATAGCCGCTCTCTCATTGACACCAGGTAATGGAATATAGATTCGCTTTTCAAAACTGAAATAATATTTGAAACTTCGATTCATGAGAATACTTTTGATATAAAGCGTACCGTCGTCGAATAGCTGTATCCAATCCCCAAGGAATATTGGTCGCAGCAAGGACAAGAATGCCCACGTTATCTGTTCCAACACCTAAAGTGGCATAGAAAAGAAGATTTGTTCGTGTTTATGATTCGTCATAGATTAGCTATCTACCATCCATTTGAGTTAGAAATTCAGTTTTGACACGTCTTGAATAGTCGGCTTCTGCATCACTGCGTTGCCCGCACAATGCATCGATTTCATCAATAAATATGATACATGGTTGTCGATTGCGCGCGAGCTGAAATAAAGCTTTCACACTTTTTTCACTTTCACCAACATATTTTGACAGAAGATCAGCTGGTGTTATCGAGATGAATGTACTCTTACATTCAGTAGCAATCGCTTTCGCCAAGTACGATTTACCAGTGCCAGGAGGCTACGAAGAGAATAATATTGTTGATATTGACGTTTGACACGAAATGTGATACTTACGCCATACAATAAAATACCGGCCCATGGTTTACGCTTTCCTAAAAACAAATGGAAAAACATAATATGTTCAACATTTGTCCATGATACTTTTATCATTCTATTCATTCAGTGACATACCCTTGAATAGTTTTGGAAATTTCACTGGTAGAATCACTGCTTCTCTTAATGCAGTTTTAGCTGGTTCTAAACCGACTACATCATCAAAACTAATGTTTGTGTTACTAACAATAGTTCCTTAAGTAAGAAGAAAACAATAGTTTATACGTCAGAAAGATGAACATATTTAAACTGACCTTCATGCTTTAGCATTATGTTTTTAATTTCTGAATCTTGATTGCTCTCCTTACCATTTCCAACAGGTGTCGTATTTGGTGGATTGATATTATCATCAATCATAGATGGCTTCTCTGGTTTCTTTTTATTCGTTGTGATTTTAATTTCTTCTACTCGTTGAAGGTAAGTCTTAACTTTTTCTCGTATTCGTTCCTTTGTTGGTTTTTCCATGGCACAATCTAACAATAAATATGATTTATCTTCAATATCTCAGAAACTCACTCCGAACACTCACATTTTGTCGCATGTATAAACCAATCTGCTGCAGCCATGTATGCTTGAGCAGCTACCTCATAGTTATGCGCTTGATCTTGAGTAGTCGCGAGCTGTGCAAAGCTCATAGCTTTCTAAAAAAAAAGGATCGTAGGGATTCAAATAATTATCAACTAATATCTTGAAGCGTATACCTCGATAACAGTTTCTTGACCGATGCTCATTTTATTAGTCACTTTCTGAAAGAAAAAGAACATGTTAAGAAAGTATGCAAAAGAAATTCTGAAGAAAAAAATGTCGGTTTCCAATGACCAGTAGTAAATTTATTAAATTTTTTTATTCTAAAAGCAGAGATTTTTTTGCCAAAATAGGAGGTCAACTAGATATTTTTCTAACTAAACAAGATGAATTTACATAATAGAAAATCAACACACTAGATTCGATTACGTTGTGAAACTGTATGTTTAGTGCCCAGGTCGACTAAGAATTAAGAAATATTTCCCAAGACTACAACACTACAACGAACGCAATACACCATAAAAGGTATGTCTTTCTATCAAGTGCGCATAATTACTCAACGGGCATCAATATATACTGAAAGATGTATGAATCATTTTCATCATATTGAGTAACACAGAACTAGAAAAAAACTCACTTTACTTCTCCAGGACTTCAAATTACTCAGAGCATCATGTTTATTTTTGAGTCATTATTGTTACTCATTTTCATCGCACGAAATTTTCATGGTTTAAAATCAAAGCTAGTCTACACTGTAAGATGCAAAATTAAATCTGGGCTATATTGTGTGTCCGTTATTTTGAAATTTGTCTACCATGTTCTTAGTTATATATCTCTAAATCAATTTCTAATACATAGATTTCATCATGGAGTAGTGATTTTGAATGATATTTCACGATGAAAACGATTGTTAGTCACAGCTTCCAAATACGGGTGTTGTTTTTTCTTTACTTTATTTTAAAACTAAAAATAAATTTTTATTCTATAACGATTAAGAATTTTTTTTGTTAAATATCTCGTTCAAGCATATTTCAATAAATTTGTGCTATTCATTCAACTCACTCAGTATTTGTGCTGATCATTCTTCGTGCTCAACATGTCATTGCTGAACTATCCTCGCTCTTATCATTCCATGTGCTGAATTTTCACCAATCCGCTTTTTCCTATGTAACAGTGTATATCGTGCAGACTCGCTACTACTCAGTCAGACAGACTGTAAACATACTCACAACAGCACGTTCAATTTCTAACAAGAACAAAATCATAAAAATCGTCCATTTTGACTCGTTAAAGTACTCGAACTGGTTTATATTTGTTCAAGGTTTTTAACGCACTAAAATTTGTATTTTCACGGTTTTTATTTCCTTGAAGTTTGTTAACTTGTACTAATACGTTTGATTTTTATATAAAATAGTACTGTAGGCAAAGAAGCGAAAATTGCAAACATTTCTGTTACTTGTGGGTCAGTTCAGATAACTTCCTCAATGTTTGAATTTTTCTCTTTCACCATTTGATTTACCTGTCAGTTGGAATTTATTTTTATGACACTTGTCAAAATAGAACTTTAATATATTATAGCACTTTGAATCTATAAAACTTAATGAAATTTAATTAGGAATTTCAGTTTTATTTCGTAACAGTACATAAACATAAAGTTCAACTGATACCGCAATTATACAGCGTAATAGTGGGATATCATCTGAACTAGCTTTTACGAAAAATAGAAGAAAGGAATTTTCGCTGCTAAACGCGTGAAAAAATCAACCAATTGAAATCGTTCAAAACGCACTACTTTATTAAACACGTTTAAAACGTGTTCTATATTCTTATCACACAGATTCGTCAGTATTTCACGCTTGTTGTAGCTTATTCATGTCGATATGTTTTCGTAAAATCATGTATTTACGTAGACGAGTGAAATACATTTTTTCGTTTTAACTTATTATTACATGTATCCTACTCACCCGTACCTCAAAAGATTATTCATTTAAGATCGATCTTCCATGGTTTAGCTAATTATTGCCTACAAAATTTTATGTTTTTTGAAACATTTTCGGATGTTCAAAAAAACATTTTTGTTAATTAAGTATAAAAATAGAATTTTCTTTTACTTTCATAACCCTGGATGGTAAAAAAAAGTTTCTAAAATGCTCAGTCTTCTATTATAGCTATTAAAAAATTCTTCGGAATGAGCTTCTGTGAGGGACGGACCAGAAATCTTCAAATTCATTCTATTGTCATCGTTGACAGGTTTCAGATACCACTGTCATTATGGGTAATGAAAAATATTTAAATGATCTTAGCGTCATTAAGCCTAATATGAAATTTAGAACATCAATGAAGCAAGAACCCCTGAAAATGTTTGTTATTAGGGAGCATCGTTGACAATACTGAAAAAGCGTTGAAACAAATTGACGCATATTAGCGTATCATCTCTGAATGTCCTCATGCACCGGAGTGATATCAACTACACTATAGATGGGACGACTTTGCTCGCCTTGCAGATGATTGAGAAGCAAAGCATAAATGATCATGTTGAATTCACTCAAACAGCAAAAGAAAAAGGAATTCAAGATGCAGTGCACATAGTCGTGACTGATTGTTGATTCATATCTTTGAAAGCAACATGAGTGTGTACCTTATTGTTAACTACATCCACAGCCACATAGTGTGAGGAGCACAGTTCTTCTGAAATGGGAACAATCTCATAAATCTTACGAAATTGTATGCTAACGGGTGTTGAATAACTGAAAAATTAATTTGCCAAAACTGATTAGAAATTTTCCATAGTCATTTTGGGTTAGAGGCAGTTGGATGTTTGTCACAGTTTGTGAGTCGAATCAAAAGCATAGAATGTGAAAGAAAATGTGAATCTTTTCAGTGCTGAGCATACTCCAAGCCGAGCGATAAGGTCCATCAAAAGTCGTTTGCGGTTACGTTACAACGAATAAATGAGCTGACTGTATTTTGCAGTAATGTTAGACACAGAAGTATGATCCGTTGAACGTGTTGTACGAAGCTAATATACGGTTAAAATACGTATAGACCTATAGATTGATCTTGATGTATACATAACCTGTATATATTTGCAGGAATGAATTGAAAGCTCAAACACACACGACGTGATATGTTTTTCTGACGAGGAGTTCACTACTCCCTTCTAGAAAACTTACGCATGATGATCATAATGCGTCACTTACGGCTTCTAGTTTTTTAAACTATTTGATAGAATCTGATTGACAAGTTGATCAATAGAAATGAATCTTGATGAATTCTCAACGAGTCTAGCATGAATCAAATAATGTTTGCATGGAGTTTATGAATAATTCAGATTACGAGAGTATTATGAAGGTTATTTCAGATGAAAGTTTAAAGAAACTAACCCCCCCCCCCCACCCTCCCTGACTTAGCGCCATGTTAGTTGCCACGCTTTCAAAGAACTGACTTGTTCACCCATCATGTTTGGTATTATAGCGTATGAGAATTCTGATGGTTTTATTTTTGTTTCATTTTAATTTGAGTACTAATTGACAAATGATTCTTTGACGAATACCCCGGATTGATGCAATCACAATCTAATCCTTGCAACTGCAAAAGTATGTTTGAATAGAATGAATTTATACATAAATAGATGTAGTCTCGTGGACAACGTAACGTACCACATTTTATTAAACTTTATTTATGTGAAGCTTATATAATGTATTTTATTTCGGGCACAGTTATTATATTGTAATTATCGTCTTTTGGCTATCAACTTCTTATGGATGGAAGTGACTCTTAATGAAAGGTAATGTTAAGGACACTAATCCAGGAATTAGAGCTGTGATAATACCAGGAAGATTCACCTTTTTCTTAAATAATAATGCGTATGGATCATACTGTTTAATAAATGAATTGAATGTCGGCATGTCCGTACTTGTATTTTGATGTATGAGACTCATTTTGTAAAGTGCTGTTGTTTTCATTTGATCAATACTTCTATTTGTCAACCACATGATACTTACTAACGAACCGTAAGAAAAAAAATGTGCCGAACTATTCAAAATTGTTCCCATCGTTATCGTTTTCTGTATTGTGAAAATTTCATAAGCATAGGCACATGACCAAAGAAGACAACAGCTAACATAAATACTTGCGAAGATATTTGCATTCTTCAATATTTCATGTTCTCTCCAATTTTCTCTCTTCGACGACACGTTTTCTGAGTAAGTTCTCATCGTCAATATTCCTGTCTCAACATTCTGAATATTTCCGGAAAATAATTTTCTGATTCTATCATTCTCTTTTGCAAAACTGTTGTAAGTTCGTATCATCCAGCATAAAGTAGATAAAACGATAACAAAATTCAATACGTAAGATATAATCTGACAGATCATACGTGTCTGCTGCAATTTGGTTTTTATCATGGTTCCTTCTTTAATTTTATTATATGCTTCGTGCAAGTCTGCTATATTATCCAATAAATCCGAACACACTACTATAATCAAAGCTATAAAATATTGCCAACGTGCAGAAGTTATTCGTAGTCTAAAATTATGAAAGTTTTAGCAGTTTGTTTAAAATCAAACGAATCAGATTGCAATCCTGTGGAAAATTTAGTTCATGAACTACAATAGTTCTTGTTCCATGCCAATCAGATATGGTATATAGGATGAGAAGATTGTTTTTGTTTATAAATGTACTACCCAGTGAAAAATGTTCGGTGATTTTAATCGAATTATTCTGCAACAAAATCAAAATTGAAATCGATTGATTTTGTTGCAGAATAATTCGATTAAAATCACCGAACATTTTTCACTGGGTATCTATCAAATACTAGACAACATTGATCTTATTAACTCTAAGTGAAAACAGAACTTTTGTGTTTGTTTGTTCATTCATTAAGTAAAAAGAAATGATTGATTAACTGAACATAGAGTCATATAATTATTTATCAAGTACATTCACAACCGTTGGCGACTCTGTAGCTAACTTATAATGCAAAAGTAATAAGACAAAGGTTGGACCTTATTTCTCTTAGATACAAAAGTACTGAAAGAAAGTTTCTTTCGTCAAAAGATAGAACTTACTCTTCTCTTTCGATTCATCTACAACAAATTTTTTGTCACACATCCATAAAAGAAATGACACACCGTGAAAGATGACCACCCTCAAAAAGAGTCTGCACTTTTCGTAAAATACAAAAAGACGATGGAAAATGTCGATCTTTATATCTCTTGTTGAAAAATAGTCTTCTCTTTCTACCTGTATAAGATTTATAATTGTTACACGTTCGAAAATCGAGTGAGGAGAATAAAAAAAGAAGGAAATATTCGAACAATAAACTTCCGATTTTTCTATAGACTCATCAGACGTATGCTGTGGAGTAATAGTTATTTCGATTTTCCGGAACTCTCTAGCAAGATCATGTAAAAAGCACAACTAATTAAAATTAATTATTGTCTCACAAGGCATCTTTTATGAGTCTGTAGTTAGAAAAGTCGTAAATTTATTGTTCAAGTACTTCGTCTTTTACTCACCTCACTTGATTGACGAATGTGTGACAAATATAAATCTTATAGAGTAAGATAGGAGAGAAAATTTCCTGTCAAATGATAATACAGTATAACTTTTAGAATATATTTATCGATGAGATATCGGAATCAACATTTTGCACGATTACATCGTATAAAAAGACCAGATTCGTTTTCAGGGTGTGCACTTCTTTTCTGTTGCATTGGCTCACTAATAAACGTTTGATAAAATGAAATTATACACGAATGCAAAAGAGGAGACAATCGTCTGTCTTTTGATAGAAAACTGTTTTCTTTCTGTACTTTTCTATCCAAGAGAAATAGGGTCGGGCATTTGTTCAATTAATTTATGCACGATGGGTTATGTTCATATCGGAGAACAACGAATCACAAGTTTCTCAATTAGAATTTTATGCTTTCTAATACCATTTTATTGTATTTGCCAAAAGAATGATCTTCGAAGAAAAAGCAAACAGAAATAAAGGATAAGGACAACGTTTCAGAAATCTTCATCGCAACCGAACTGAGTGTGATCAGTGGTGAGCGCATGTTGTTTTTTCAAGGGGGAAACAGCTGATTATTGATTAGATATGATTAGTGTTGATTACCTAATCACTCCTAATCAACACTAATCATATCTAATCAATAATCAGCTGTTTCCCCTTGTGTTTTTTACAGTTCAGGTCCTCAGCAGAAATACTTTTAAACTTTTATATGGACTCCCGCACTGAAAATAACTTATGTATCCTTATTTTGATCTCTCACCTGTTTAGTTTCTGGCAAAGATAGAACCACTTTGAAATAGGTCTTTCTGCTGCAATATTATGATTGATAGGAACGCGAGGATTGTGTGCTTGAATAGCAATATCGTTCAAAATTCCAGTACGTCCATTTTTCAAAATTCTAAAAATCAAGTAGACCGATGATAATGGATTGATAACATAGAATGCAATTGATCCGATCAGAAAAACAATATAGGTGTCTCTCTTGTAATCGGGAAGTTCAAAATTAGTAATTCCGATTAAAATGACCAGTAAAATACCGATGATGCTAGCGAGAATGGAAATCGTGAACCAAAGAGCTCGACGCTAAAAAATAAAACATTAAAAAAGACTAATTAGGACTATTTATTATCATGGGCAATAAAAGTATCCTAGTCATCAACCTATAGATTTAACTGATTGAATATATCATTTAATTCTGTCGCTTGGCGACGTAATAACGAAAAGTCACTATTCATGTAGTGATAAATCAAGGACACTAAATAAGAGTGAAGTTTGTTGTCGACGTTATATAACTCGATAGTAAATTCTGGTCTCACATTATACTTTTTATTAAATCAGAAGGCAAAATAATCTAGACACTTTCACTTTGTGAGACACGTTGTCTCAAATATATTAATAAGAGTATGGATAGAATTGTACATCTTCGCTATATCCACAGACTCGCTCGCACATACATGCAAATCTAATTTTTGATTAGTAGCTCTTACAATATTACTCTGGTGGTTTACGATTTCGGGTCTTGGTAATAGATGATCATTTTCATTCGGGTTGACACTATCCGATATCATATTATCTTGGTCGACACTTGAAGAAGAAGAATGTGAAAATGAATGGATTTGTAAAAACCAAGTTAAAAGTATTGAATAGGTTAGCTATGTAATCGAATACTATCAATTCAGATCAAATTTCAGATTTTTTTTTGTTAAAGAACATGACGTATACGAAATCGTAGAATATGATCACGTGATATGGTTGATAGTAAAAATTTTATACTGCTCTTACTTGAAGAACGAATGCAGTAGCAGAATCTAATGGAACAACTCATACGTTTTTGACTAAAGAAGAAAAAATAAATTTCATCAAACGAAACAGAATGGAAAAATATTTGTCATCACATAATTTATTATGTAAAAATACAACAGAGAAATTGATATTTATGTCGACGATTTGACTTCTCGTTTGTATGATTCATACGAAAACAAGGATTATAATAAAAAAGCGAACGAGTTTGTAATGACAGTTGCTCGATGGTTTTTCTTATTTACTAAATGATACCTTCTGTGATTATTGTACACGAGAAAATTCGTTGTACTTGTTATCTTCAATTTTATGCGATACGTCATCTAATACTAGAAGATGGCGATGAGCATGAATTTTATGGTCGTTATCATAGCTTTGTTGTTGTGACGTTTATATCCTGAAATCAATTTAACTAAGTGCACTTTTCTTACGAGGAAAGATCCCCAAGGATAATCCACCGTTTCGAATGTTAGATATCCCGGTTTATAGAAATCCACAAGTTGTTTCTAGTGGCATAAAGCATTTTTCTCTGTAGAACTTACAACTAGAAAAACAGTTCGTGTAACTATGAAAGCTCACGTACGGAATATAGTTAAAACCCCGAATTTTTCTATGCGATCTTTCATAATTATGCCGATATTTTTTTCTAGTTCTAAGCTCCATTGAAGAAGACGCTTTATCCCGCTAGAACCAGTTCGTTGAGCACTATAAACTGAGATATCTCCTATTTGAAGTGGTGGTTCATGCTTGATGACCTCTCCTCATTAGCCCAATGCAAACTTTCATCGTCATGTTCATGGTTGCACTTCAAATGAAAGATGATATCAAATGCATAATTTCTTGCATGAAGAAGTGAATGTAGATGTGTTTCAGGACATAACTTTCATAGTATCATTCTACGACGAAGTAAACCAATAGTCTCACTAAAGTGTTGAAAGAGACTTTTCCTTATACATATAGAATTTAAAACAAAACACTCTTTCTCATAGTTGAACCCAAATGTACAATATAATATATTCCTCTAGTAACACATAAAAAATACAGTCAAAAAAAACTTTAAAATTTAAATAGATAAGGCTTATGTTTGCTCTTGAATATACGTTTGAAGGTCATGTTTTCTTATGTATTTGAAATGAGACACAGCCACAAGGATGAAATACAACAATTCAATCTTGCATGCCATTGGTAAACGTCAAATTTGAATCACGTTCAATACAATAGATCTATATTACCCAATACCACATGAACGAGGAATGCATTGTAAGAACAATTGTCGATTGATAAAAGCATAGAAGTCTAATTGTAATTAAATTTATTCGAAATTTTTATTTTTTCAATAGAAGCTTTGTAAGTTTTGATTCACTTAGAAAAATTCGTCGAAACACCGGATAAGATAGCGTTTGTCAATACAATACAAGAATGCGATTACTTGTTATGCAAAAAGACACGTATATGTTATTTAAAGATGTAATCGAATTTTGATTACTAATACAAAATTCAGATCGTTGAATTTACATGTCATTCATCGATGAACATTGATTTTGATGCACTTAATAATAAAAGCACGGAAGAAAAATGATATTACAATTTTGGTTATTACACAAACAATTTTAAATTACTTGAATAGAAAGACCGTTGTAACATTTGATGTGCCAAAATAAATTTCTGTAGAGAAATACAACCATTGTTGGATCCCTTTGTAATATATCAAAAATTAGGATACATATCTTGATGAAATGTGAAATTTAACTTGGTATCCAACAAATTCCAACTTTTCCTGTAATTATCATAAACAATGCATTGCATCAGTATAGGTAAACTAGAAATTTTGAGAATAAATAAGTTCCTGGTTCGTCTTTCAAGTAACATGAATTTTGGATTTGGCTTGATGAGCAACGGAATCATGTGCGTTTGTAAATGTTAATGATAATTTTTTTTCCATGTGTTCTCTCACCATAAACGATACAAAATTGCTGATCATTAGTTCAAGAAGATTAATATGAGTTGTTTTTTTTTTTTGAGTCTAAGTGTATTTAGGTTGTATCAGGTGGTCTTAATTCATCAGGCTGAGGTGGAGGCATAACAACAATTTCAACTGGTTCAGCCATAGTAACGCGATTATAAATTGAAGTAGTATATTCAAATAAATAAGTCATATCAACGCAATATTAGCCAACTTTAATCACCGATGAGACAATCAAAAGGTAAATGAAAGCGTTTCGAAAATAAAATTTTACTTTTATACTATTTGTCGTAAGTTTTATGTTGGATTTTTCCCGCTAAGGAAAAGTATGAATCATGACTGTGCCTTTCAAAGATGTAGACAGATGGTATCAACGTGCCACAAAGTACATAGTCCATTGCGTGGGTATGCATAATTTCTCAATTACCGAAGTAGCCGATGACTAATTTTATCAGTGATAGAAATTAGTAAGAAAATTCTGGTTTGTTCTATTAACCATGAGATGAACTCGTCTAAACTGGATCGTAAATTGCTTAGTTTCTACGTTCTTCAATCTAGATACAACAAGAGGAAGACTTCCAGATTCCGAACTCAAAACTTGCAATTAATATTTTTCTCCGAAAACATTGAGTACATGCAAAATCTTACAATAGATAGGCTTTGAGATACGGTAAGATAACCTTACAATTTTATACCATCATACACTACGCATCTTACGGTTTTCAATTGTCATTATAATCTTATAAGATCTTGCATGCGATTTTTTCACTTGCACTGTTATTCGCGAAACCTTGTAGGTCATTGTCTACAACTGTATTTCCCTTACAATATTGACTGACTTTGCCTCAGGAAATCGAAAGTTCATTTTCTTATTCGTCACGACAATCACGAGCAGTGAACAATCAATGTTAAAATTGATGTCAATATTGATAGACACGTCACATGACGTATCTAGATTTGTTGACATCTACCAATATGGTCACAACATAGCCATCAAAACTTGACAATCATCGACAAGAATTATCCTATGACGATATCCAGACTTTTCAACCTTCTAGTGTAGCACATCATCCGATTTACACTGTTTCAAAAAGAATTGCTTTCTAGTCAGCTGTACACTACTAGTTATTACTATCTTCGCAGAACCTCGAAAAAGTTCTAGATGTCGATAAGCTCGCAGCTGTGATTGTGCGAGTTTATCGAATGAATACACTCTTACGCTAAAAATTCATTTCGTAACTGGTAGTTCACATTTCAATTTGTGAACGTTACGTGTACTGTTTACCATGCTGCACTGTTCTTTTAATTTGTCAGCGCCTTTGCTGCTATAAGTCTCATTTGTATGCTCAGCGATTCACGCAAATGTTCGATGGTTTTGTAGAATATCTAGCAACTTTTCTGACTCAAATGAATCTAGTATAGAAAGATATGTGTGGTTAGTGTGGATAATCATCAGAACATTCGATTCGTTATATAGGAATTTAGAAAAACAAGTCTCTGTTCTATACCTGAACTTCAACGTTATCCAACGTATGAAAAGATTGCTTAATAGCATCAAAATAAATAGTAGTTCGAAATTTATTTCTACATGGATTAACTCAAACATCAACTTCTTATGCTTATCAAGTTCTGTTAGTTACTGTAATCGAATTGAAAAGGGAACAGAACGAAATAACTTTGCATAAGAAAGAATAATAAAACTGTAAGTAAAAGTCATGATTGAAAAAGCCCGCTGCATTTGACCAATACGACATAAATCTTATTCAAAGTTAAGAACTACTTAAGATGTAGTATTTTGTGTCTTTATGAATATAACTACAAAAACAGATGTTGATCCCAACTATAAGACTTTTATAAAATATAACAAAAAGCAAACATCAGTTTACAAACATGTTAACTATCTTTTAAATAGAGCATGTTAAAACATTTTTGCAAAAGCTACTTAAGTTGAAAATATAACGAATCTAGGATTAGTTAGTCAACTGTTTATCGATAGTTTAGATTGCATAAAAATGATCATATAATTATTTTTTTTCACCTGTCTTTTCATTAAGAATCTGTAGATGAAAATCGTACCATTTCAAAAGCAGTATTCTTAAAGATTAATTTTCAATTTTTCGACACAGTTTCGAGTCGTCTCAATTGATTTTTATCGATTTAATCGTATCCAACATTGATTCTGTATTGTATTTTTTCATTTTTTATTTTTCCCTCTCTCTCTCCACATGTTTTCTCAAATATACTTATGAATTTTACTAGAGAAAATTTCGAAAACAAATCATGTCTGATATTTTTTACATTAAATTCATTTTATTATTAACTAACTAAACACTTTCACCAAATCGTTCTCGGTTTTTAATAAAAAATGCAGCCAAATATTCGATCGGTTTTTGTGGTCTTTCTTTTGCTACAACGGATAGACCTTCAATAATGATTGGAATCACTGTATTATTGAAATAGGCTGCTGTTGGATAAGCTTGAATATCAGCTAGTGAAGGTGCATGCGATACATTAAGTTCATGTTCAATTATTTGTAATATATTCTGTGGTAATTGTGGTGAACCACTTGCCATTGTATTGACAGACGATGACGATGGATCCTGAAGAAGAACATCAGCTGCATTGATGTCATCGTGTGTGTGTGGTTGTTCTGAACTAGTCATTAGTTTGCTGTTATACCAAGAAAATAAATAAATTGAAATGTAGAAATGAATGCAACTTTGACCATGAAGTTTGTCGTTGACATAGCAACACCCCTACAGTTGTTCTTCATTTAATCGAGCGGTATATGACGTTGCAACACATGCACGCATCATCATCATCATCTAATTTATAAAATTCATACTATTCTATTACTTTTTAAAGAAAAACACTCGACTGAGCTATGGTGTTGAAATCAAAGATAGTCAATGTATTCTTCTTTCTCTCTTTTAAAATTCTAAAGAACAATTCTAAGATATTTTCTCAGATTTTATGGATGAATACGATTTTGATTCGTAAAGACGAACTTATTGTAGATTCAATTATACTAGATACGTTTTGTTACAAGAGATAATCATCATAACGGCTAAACATAGGATGTCCAACAGTTATGATTCATACTTTTTCAATGACCGAATCTTTTTTGAAACGATTGACATCAAATTTAACGATACTTGTTTCGATTATTGAACACTATATTGATAGCATCGCAAAGACCAAGTAAACCAAAACATTTAAATCCTAAAAGAATTACTATTTTATTTTCTTGGAATGAATTCTTTCTAGAAAGTCGTTATAAATCATTCATTAGTCCTATAGTTTGCTATCATTTAGTAAGCAGCATCAAGTTAACGATTTTTTTTCTTTCTTTCTTATTGATTTCTGTGCAAACCAACAATTATCAAACGTATCTGTTCGTTTCCTTGTCACCTAACAGATTGCATCACGTGAACTCAAATCATTATCGTTCTCAAACTCAACAATAGAATAACACAGTAGCCTAAACTACATTTTCTATTCATCATTGATGTTAGATAGAATCTAGTGATAAATCAAATTTTATCTACCGATAAATATCAGCTTCGTTTTTCGAAGAGAAATACATTTAACCATGTTTCAATTGTAACCTATTAATAATAACAAAAAAAAAAACTTTAGGATTATATTTGAAGGAACCACTTCACTCGATACTTCTTATTATTGCTCGATTTAAAACTAGATTCAATCATTTTCGAACTTAATTCTTACTTCTGTTGATGACCAATTTATTGTTATCCTATCCTATTGCTTTCTTTTTTTTTCATCCAATCAATAAAACCAAAAGACCGACCAAATGAATATTTCATATATCACGATCGATGATATCAACGTTTAATTCAAATCACTAATAATAAAGTTTGATATAAATAAATCATACATTGTAGAATTTATTGTTACTGGTACGTTTTCCTCACTGTTCATTGATTGATGTTGTCAACTTTTTATCTATAAACAATGTGAACTCACAGTAATCATTATGAATAAATCAGTGACACATGAACATTAAGAAAGTTGATGAAACCATGTCTAATTGAAGCAAACTTTCATTTCTTTATTTTCATTCAATTGTCAATATTCAAAATGTGAATATTTCTCTAATTCATCTATGAAAGAATATCTTAATAGACAAATATCTTTGTAAAATCATGTGCTGAATTCTTCCTTGTCATTCATGGTACCGCACAGTCAAATTTTGAATCATAAATACTCTTTTATTCGATACTTGATGACATCGTTGTCTTGTTCATTTCTGTATAAATATGTTTTTTTTCTTTCGATTGTACACTATTGCAGCATAGAATCATTGTTTGCCTATGAGTTGTAAGCATGCCATTATGATTTTCATTACATTCCAAATAAGAGTAGTAGAGCAATCTATATTTGAGGTCATCTGATTCTTTACAAATTCGACATAATAAATTCACACAAAAGAAATCTAATTTTGAATCATGATATTTGAAATGATATTTTCATGGAACTATTATTCATTTCGTAGTTCAAGGTAACTCGTATAAAAACATGAAATGTATTTGTAAACAAATGCCCACACATTTCAAAAAGCAAAACACGGTAAAAGAAACATAGTGTATGCACTCGTTATCACTCCATGGAATATGAAAGACGTTTTTTTTTGTTTCTTACCTATTTTTTGGCAATGATTAAATTATTAATCTACTCGATAAATGTTCGTATATTTTTGTCTTTGAAAATGTTTTGCATCAAATACAAAAATAAGTAAAGTTCACTTTTATCATTATAACCTATTAGATTATGATGAAGTCGTATTATAAACTATGCATTGTCTTGCCATTAGATAAGCAAAACGTATTTACGTTTTATTGTTCGGTTTTATTTTCGATTTCTTTTCAAAGTCTTTATATATCTGATAGCAGTGTCATTGTTCTCTTTTTCGATTTCTCTTGAGCATCAATCAACACCCGAAGCATACTAGAAAGATAATTTGGAAATAGGGTATATTTGAAAAACAGGCGAAATGGCACTGCCCACATTGAGCTTTGTTGATTACATTCTACTCGTTGTGCTTCTTCTGTCGTCGGCTGTCATCGGTGCTTTATTTGGTTTTGTTAAATCAAAAAAAAGTTCAGCTAAAGAATTTCTTCTCGGTATATAATTACCACGTATTTGTTTGATGATAAATCGAAATCAACTTGTTTTTTGTTTTCTATTATAGCTGATGGTGGTATGGGAGTAAGTATTTCGATATCGTGTGTTCTTTTTTTAATTTAGGCTCATCATACTATATTTAGGTACTACCAACAGCTTTAAGTATCATGGTCTCGTTTCTCTCAGCTATAACATTATTAGGAACACCGAGTGAAATCTATCTTTATGGCACTATGTATTGTTATCAAGGTGAAAATATCTATTTATTTTTTCTTTCAGTCTTTAATTGATAGGAATTGATATAAATGAAATGATCATAGTGAAGTGACTCATCGATTTGATTCAATCTTAAATTCTATAGATGCATATGATCGTTATGGAAAAAATTGAACGCTTGCATGAAACTTGTAGAATTATTTATGATTCGGTACATTGAAACGATAATGTCGATATTTTTTTTCTTTAGCCATTTCATGGACGATTGCTTCAATATTAACAGCATTAGTATTCATGCCTAAATTTCGTGAACTGAATTGTACAAGTGCTTATGAAGTATTTTGTATATTTCTATCGTTCAATATTACCAAAAAAGGTTCTCTAGTATTTAGAAAAACGTTTTGATCGATCAGTTCGCATGTGTGCTTCATTCACATTTTCATTTTTTATGGTAAAGCAATCTCATTGAAATCTATGATTAAAATTTTCTTGCGTAAACATAGTTAATCTACATGGCGATTGTTTTGTATGCTCCAGCATTGGCACTAAGTCAAAGTGAGTGAGCCATTCATATACAATATGAAGGTAGACAATAAAAATTAATGAATCAAAATATTTTGTTTCTAGCTACTGGTTTGAATATTTGGTTGTCGGTCGTTTCGATTGGTGTGATTTGCACATTTTATTCCTCAGTTGTATGTTAGAAAGATGGGAAACTAAAGAGAGATGACCGTTGACTTCGATTGTAGGGTGGCATGAAAGCAGTCATTTGGACTGATGTTTTACAAGCCATCGTTATTCTTGTTGGTCTTCTTTCTGCTATTATACGAGGTTTGAAAAAAGTGCTTTGAAACAAGATTTGACGTATTAGATACTCTTACTCGTGTAGGTTTCATAGTCCTTGGTGGCATTGGACCAACATTCAGCATAGCTAACAAAGGCGGGAGAATACAATTCGATAGGTAGTATTAAAAAAATGAGAAAAATAGGGAGTTTAATAGCTATTGATGGAGAAACTGAAAGCAATAGGGACGCTTTTAAAAATTCAAAACCATATGCTCGAATCTGTGTCATTGAAAGATTATGTAGTATTTTATCTATGCGACGACAACTCCTCTAGTACACTACAATGGCTATGTCTCACATGATTGAATGAGCTCGTTTTTCTTTTTGCTATTTCTAAGTGCAAGTTTTGATCCGCGTGTTCGTCACACAGTGTGGTCATTACTAATTGGTGGCTCGTGTAATGCTTTATCTACCTATGGTTTCAATCAAACTCAAGTACAACGTTATATGTGTGTTCGTTCAACACGTGGTGCTAAGCAAGCTTTATTTATAAATGCAGCTGGTGCTGCTCTTGTTATAATACTCTCAGGTATTATTGGAATTATTCTTTATGCATACTATGCCGATTGTGATCCGTACACAGCTAAATATGTTTCTGATATCGATCAAATATTTCCTTATTTTGTTATGGAAGTATTAAGTAATATAAAAGGCTTACCTGGAATATTTCTTGCCTGTATTTTTTCTGGTTCATTATCAACAATATCATCGGGTTTAAATAGTCTTGCAGCTGTTGCGATTGAAGATATCTATAAAGGTTTCATGGGTCGAAGTATAAGTGATGAACGGCAAGGTTTGATATCAAAACTTTTTTCAATCGGATTAGGAGCTGTAGTTATGTTGTTGACATATCTTGTTAGTTATCTTGGATCGATACTTAACGCTGCAATATCCCTATTCGGTGTTTTATCGGGTCCGATAATGGGTGCTTTTTTTCTTGGCTTCTTTTTTCCACGAGCCAACAGTCGTGGTGGTTTCATTGGATTTTTAGCAAGTCTTTTTCTACAACTTTGGATCTTTTTGGGAGCACAAATAACTAAAAATCAAATGAAAAGTGAACGCTTGCCATTATCAATTGCTAAGTGCTCCTTTTCAGTGAATAATACCGTACTTCTTACAACAACGGCAACACCCACAAAGTCAGCTTTAGTAAAACAAAAGAAACTTTTAGTTTTTAATCGATTTCTTTTTCTAGAACTAATCCATTACTTGGTTTTTATAATATTAGTTATATGTGGTATTCACCAATAGCTGTTAGTACTGTTGTTATTGTTGGACTTATTGTATCTTACTTGACACATCCACTTGAGCCGAATGAAGTCGATTCAAAATTACTCATATCCGTTAGTGATGTATTTTGTTGTTGTTTACCTAAAAATATGCGTGATTGGCTTCGATTTGGTCGTGCCGAAGATGTCCCTATTGAGACAAAGGTTAGTTTCATTGTTGATGATGGTGGCGACCAAAATTTATATTCGAAATTGTTTCTCTCTGTTTATTGAAGGTAACTGATAATATTGAATTACCAACAGCTGAAGGAAACAATATTTTTCACAGCAACTATAGTGGACAAACATCTAGTACACTTGCAAATGAATCAATACCATCGGATACTGTGATAGAAAAGAAAGTGGATCATTCCTATGATAATCCAACGATGACGATAAAAGACTAATCATCTCGGTCTATTCTATCTCGGATAATATAGTAGATTACGTCAATAAATAGCGATCT
The DNA here is from genome assembly GCA_900239685.1 of Rotaria macrura. Classification (NCBI taxonomy): domain Eukaryota; kingdom Metazoa; phylum Rotifera; class Eurotatoria; order Philodinida; family Philodinidae; genus Rotaria; species Rotaria macrura. Next base: position 75,666 of record OENT01000333.1, read on the forward strand.
GAAGTATTTTATTGTGTTGTAATCTAATGCTAATAAAGAATTAATTTATACAACTGTGTGATCAATTACTCAGTTGAATCATTACAGTCCATACTTAATTATGTTTCGTAAACAGGTGTGCAGTATAGTAGAAAAAACAATTCATGCAACATCATATCAGCAGCAAATAATAATGCAACAAAAATATATTCTATTTCGACACATATGATTCATTTGTCATCGATTTTGTTAAAACGAATCCTCATATATTCCATGTACCTGGACCATTACAACGATCAATTCTATAATTTTTTCAATATTCAATTTCTTTCTTTGAAATCAATTTAGAATTACTATCAAAATACGTAATATATACATCAGTTTCTATAAGTATTCACCGTGAAAAATAAATTTGAAACTACCAACACTCAGCATCTATGCCAACATCGGTGTTAAGATGGATATGTGCACTTTCCTCATTCTATTCACCACTAAGTACAATTAAACCTAATTTCATATCTTTCTCCTATTTGTTTGATTTGAAAACATAATACTTCATTCAACGTACGACAACAGAATCAGATAAATAAATGTATCAATGCTCATATTATTTGTACATCTTCGTTTTCTTCTATTTTGTAGACGTGTAGACGGATACTATATATTATATACTATAGCATATGTCAATCAATTGTCAATCGAGATACGTGCATCCTTTCATCTACTGACATCTATGATACTGGAAATTGAAATTTCGTCTTAAAGAAGTATTCAAATTTATCATTTTTTAAGCTACCGAGATATTTTAAAAACTGTTATTTTTATTATAAAGTAGCGTCTAGACGTTGCTGGGTAACATTCAATGCAGTTATCATCTTTAATGACATTTGTTTTAATTCATTGATCTTTCTTTTCCAAGGAAAATATCATGGTTGAAGAGGCACTGTCTAACTTTGGTCTATTCATTGATGATGAAAGTAAAATTCGTCTAATCGATCCAGAACGTGTAACAGATTCGGCTGAATTACGCGATGAATGCAAAGATTTCACGGATAGTAAATATTGAATATGGATTTTATAATATAATATCTAATTGTTTGTTTGTTTGTTTCTTTTTCAGATGTGCTTGAATTCAAAAAAATCGTTGATACACTAATTGAAAAAACTGAACAATATTCAAAACAAGTTGAAGCTGCCAGACTTAAAGTGAGTGTGATTACTACTTTAGTCTGACAAATGCGATCAAGGTTTGCTGTCTAATGCTGTGTCAAAAATTCCCTCTAATTGAGTAGCTATAGACCACATTTCGTGAATTTTACATCAAGCGAGTTGAATTTTCAATTCAAAATATATCATAACTTTCAAAAAGTACATTAGATCCTTAAAGTATCGGAAATTACTGATACAAGCTCGATCATAAAACAGAACTTGACCAACTCATTTTTTCATCTTCCTGTATGCGTAATGCAATATTGTATGTTTTCTTTTTCTTAAATCGAGACAACTGTGAAACAATTTTTCAAATCGATACTCTGTATAATCTTCTATGACTTAAACTCATGGATATGTAATCTCATAAATAAGAATTTCTTTACTCTGGTAAAAAAACCAGCGATGGATTCTCTTCGACTTCGTATTGTAAAATTTGTCCAGCGATACAAGTGGTGTTCATATTGACGCTTATATAATCTAGCAATTGATGAATCGTGGAAGTTTCTCTCTATGGTTCGAAATGTTTAATCAGGATATTTCATCATCTCGCATTTTCCTCTTTGATGCAATAAACACTTATGAAGGATTCTCTACTGTTTTTATCTTTCTGTATTATATTACTAGATTGTATCACTGTTCTTCAGCATGACGAAAACTTCGCTCTATCTCGTACATATGCACATAATCCTCCTGTCTCGAAGTACAACTGAAAGACGTCTATGTAAATCTATTATATTTTCATCTTTCGGAACATATTATTTACATAGTAATATCGTTAGCAAAAGAAATCAACTGGAGTCTCAAAGAGATTCAACCGTCAGATAAAATAAAAAACCTTTAAGAAGTCTGAAAAATTCTGTAACACTCTTTTATATTTCTTCCAAAACACTTGTAATCTTTTCTTGTATAAATTTAACAGGTCAGACAAATGAATTGACGTTGATCATGTCTAGGGCCGAGAGGTGACTAGTACCTCGTCACACAGTCTCTGATCGACTATTCTTTTCTTGTTTTATTCAGTGAACTATAAAATTGGCTTATCTGATATTTGATGAAACACGAAAATGATTCCACCTTATCCGTTTAACTTTATCATTGTAGTCGATTGGAGCAAAAAATATGTTGAAATCTGCCGCTAAATATCGTGAATTCGAAAAACAACAATTACAATCTTTAATCAAAGAAAAGATTGTGGAACTCGATAGGTAAATAACGCCTCTGGTTTTTATTTATTAGTTCAATATTTTTCGAAAAATAAATCTATTTTCATACATCTATGATAGACTTCGAGCAGAATACGAATCATTACAAAAAACAGAACGTGAACAAAGCGAAAAAATGGAACAACTTTCATTAAAAGCGTACGTGTAACTCAAATGTTTAACAAATCCAATATACATAGACATGCATATATTTTGTTTGTTTCATTTTAGAGCCTAAAACTATATTCTTGTGTTTCTTTTTGTTTTGTCAAAACAACTTTCAATAAAATGAAAATTATCTATTGAAGTTTTATTTGTCGTCAATTCAATTGTAGATGTTTACTTTTACATTGTTCACTTTTCTATTATTAACTACAAAGATTTATTGCCAAAGTGTATCGGTTCAATTTTCAACATTTTCAGTTAATACTGGTACATATTGAATATGTTCAATCTAAGATTTCAATTCCAATTTTTGTTTTTATTAAATTTCAGATATTGGATCATGTACATGTGATTTAACTAATCAATGTGACGTATCATGCTGTTGTGACTCTGATTGTTCGTCAAGTGATCTACAAGCATTTTCATGTAGTTCGAGAGGAAATATCTACACAAAGTATGTTGAAAGAATTTCAGTGGAAAGACAATCTCGTTGTACTTGATCATCATGCAAGAATCAGTTAGAGCAGATTAAGACAAGTATGAGTTTTAAATTAAAGATGTGCACGATGAATCCTTTTCAAGTTTCGATGTTCATCTATATGATTTTGTATTGCAATCTAAAGAAAAATTGCAGAATTTTTATTGATGTCACATTACAGATACTTTTCGATATCCTTATTTTTGTTGTCTTATGTTAACGGCAGAGAATTATGATATTGAAATAGTTCTTTGATTTCGATTAGTATTGGGTCCGAACCTATTCTACTATAAACTTCTTTCAATTTCTACTTAGAATAATTGAAATCTCCAAGAACAGACAGACTTAAGTTCCAAACTAAGAATTAACTTGTCCTAATCCCGCATCGAATCAATGACTTCCATCCGTATTTCTTGCTAAAGTCGTTATGAGTGTACACGTTCACTTATGGTTGTTTCCTCACTTGGCTACTACGATGGATTGATGATTTTCCTATTGTCGTATTAGTCACTAACTTCTATGGCCTTGTTACGAAAAATGAGTAGAAATTTTCCGATGATGATGTAATTGCGTTAGATGCATAACCGAAAGAATATGCAAGAGAAAAACTAAATAGAATACTAATAGTTCAATTAATTATATCTATTTTCCTCTCGTGAGCTATTTTAGATGTTTTCTTTTGTATTTCAATGACATAGACATGTTTATTATATTTAGTTCAACACCAATCGTATCCACTGTTCAGCCGTCATGTTTAAAAAATATAACCATATTTCAATCGAATTCACCATATGTTATTCAAAAAATGGGCGAACTTGTTTGTATAGATTTTCAACGATGTTCGTAGAAATGTTTTCTTTAGAGATAAATCGATGAAATTTTGTTTTTTTTTCTCATGAAATTTAGATAGTGGAAGTGGATATTATCAACAGCCCAACGTACAATCATTGAATGCAGGTTATTTTTTACAAACGGTTAATGCAGAAGATGATGTCACAGCACCAACTGCGCTACCGACAAATCTTGCTAACTATCAAGTAAAAATATATCAATTTTATACCGTTAAAATTGTAATCATGGTTTTTTTCAAAAATAACATCAAGAGAAAGAATACTTCTAATAACTTGTCGTAATATTTATAATGATGAAACATATGATCTAGAAGTTCTAATGAATAAAAGCCATTCGACCATATAAGTAGTGAAACAACATCATACACTGGATCAGCACAAAAGTTCGTACATTAACGAATAGTATGAAATGCATTCTTACGTAAGAATCATTCGAAATGAAAATCATCTTTTAAACCTTAGTAAAAGATCTACAAGAAAGTATTAGTGAGATTGGGAAAATTTTAAAATAATCTTTGGGATTGCCGTAGTAAAGTCAAATGCAAAAGGGATTATAACAATAATTATTTTTAAGAAACCTCGATTCTTGTGGTAAAACTGTTCCAAGCAGCTTATGCTTGACAAATAAAAATTCTCAATGTCCGTACGTTTGTCTAAAAGCAAAATATCAGGATTAAATTCTCGTTTAAGATATTCCATCAAATATCTGAGTATATTTTAAACTTGAAGTTGAGCAGTCACAGCACAATACAGAGAGACTTACGACTACAAACCATGTTAGACGTTTGTTATTCTCACTGATACAACTTTGTACGATGAACATGAGATTCCATTTTTCGATATTACAACAGTTGGTTTCTTTTTTTAAGCAAACAATTTAACTTCATATAATGCATAAAGAAAGAATTGAACTTTGTTTCTATTGACATCTCACTAATGACTATGCGGCAAATAACAGTTGGAGCTTTTCCTGGTCATCGTAGGATATAGTAGATAGAATTATTTCACATCTGTTTCAGTTCGAAAAAGCTAAGTTTTATATGCATGCCATAGGAACTTTGTAGCTTCACATATTGTCAGTCTAGATCATGTCATCATTGGATGTTTTTCTTAGATTATTTTCCTGTAATAAACATTCTTTTCTTAAAGGTTGGCACAGGTGTACTGCTCTATAGCAATACCAAGCAGTCTCCTATATATTATTCTCTGCCAGTGTCACTATTTAAAAATCAATATTGCTCTGGAACGCAAACAATTAGTATGTAACACAAAAATAACTAAATATATATACTTGATAATCATAATTCTATTGGTTACTTTTCATCTAGCTTACATGACTAATTTTACATCAACATGCAGTCAATACGTAAATAGCGACACATGTAGTGGAGAGCTCAATCCTCTAACATATTCTAATCCTCTATGTTTTATTAAAGTAAATAGAAAAAACTATTACTTTGTGTTTGTTAATTCAATAATTTTCACTCCGTTTTAGTCTCCTGCAGATCTATCCAGTATTTATTTATTTATTTAATTTCGCATAGCTTTATGTTCTCAAGTTTTTATTTGAATTTCTTTAAAGAAAATGCAGCGTATTGTTGTCCTAATACAACTATGACAGCAAGCGTTCCTGGAACTATTTGTTCAGGCGCTCTTCAAAGTGTAAGACAATAGACATGGATCACATATTCATTGTAAAAAGGTTTTATTTGTCTAGTTAACCGTTACCATTTTCTACCTCAATCCTAGTGGAATACAAAATTGCACTGTTAGTGTTTCCCCTGCTGATGCAACGAACAACACATTATTTCAACAAACATTCACAGTTCAATTCATTGAGGTGAACAAATCTAATCATCATCGAACATTTTGAATATCATTTTTATTTTAGACCACATCGTCACCAGCATCGTCGACTACTACACGTAATCCAGGTTATCTTCAAGGTGCTAATATTCAAGTCGGTATTTTAAACGGATCTCAAATCAGGTATCATTACATTTTACTAACTAACAAAAGAAATTCTTTCTCTTTTTATAGCACAATAAGTTCGTCATTATTCTCTACTTTGACATCGTCAGCCAATGGAGTGTGTAGTAGCGATTCTACAAAACGTACACCAATCCTTTTCGGTGAAAATATTCGTACAGCATGCCAATACACGTGAGACTGTTTTAATATTGACATGTGCATCACACTATTAAGTTAATTTACGAGATTAACTAAGAAAACGCTGAAAGAAAATATATCGAAGGGAAAAACGTCGATCATGCCATATGTTGAAACTTCTGAGATGTCTGTATTAACCAATATTGATTTTTTTCCAATCATCTTTCTCACGTTTGTTTTCTCCTATTTTCTTTTATAGTTTCGTTGGTTAGCTAATACTGTTTCTCCAATTAGTCGTTGCATGAGTGAACATTCTAGAATTTCGAATAGATACAGAATATAAAGAAAAATCGAGGTATTGTCTTATGACCATATATAAAGTGTATCGATACTCTTATAGCACGTTACAACAATAACGACATCGACGTTGAGCAATTGTTGCATAACTTATCATTGTTCATCGAGAGAAAACAACATACAACTTCATATTAATCACGCACATCTAAGCCTATTGAATCATTTATTTTTGTGGAAGTCACATATGCTTTCTAAGAAAGTAGTAAGTGAAAGTTTAAGAGTTAAATTTTTTATGCTCCCCGCCCTCTCCATCTCCTGGTTACAGACCTTAACAACCAGCATTATATAATAGAGAGATGTCACACTTTTATTCGCAAAACAAGAAAAATGAAAAATAACGAGCGCATAGCAAGAATGAAAACGAAAAATAGAACACCCATCAGAAAACTACGATAAAAGAATTCATGATATTACATTTTCTGTATTTTGTATTACTTTTATGGAGTTAAACATATGTGAGTTCCACATTATATCCCAAAAAAACTGTGCTAACAAGCTTTTTTTATAGTCATCGTTGTCAATGCATACCATACCATACACGAGCGCTATCGTAGATTGAAAGTAATGCAAAGCTGTTTTTAAATTTTCTTGAAAACATTGGATACTCTATTTGTTGATCAATGTTCTATGCATTTCATTTTGCATCATATGTGATGAGAAAAATGAAGCATAAATCGAACTATTCTATAAAAATAGACGATCGAAGTCTATCAAATCGATAGTTAATAAGTTTTAGAAGGGAATTGATCACTTATCAATGATTCGCAAAAACCCTGACCGAATTAAACTTGAATAAATACTTGCTATCCTAGAGATGATTTGTTACATACTATATCTTAATGGAGTTCGTAGTAGAAAATCTATAGCTCGCCTAACAAATAAATATCGTGAAGAATTGTTGTTCGATAGTCAAACAGCATATCTCACAATCATTCATATGACGTAGTAGAAGGTCTGTAAAAAGAATTGTTCGGTACTCATGATACGAGCATCGTTTCAATCAATGGAGTATTTGATTATGGTATAAATCATTTGAGAGCATTCATTCACATACCTGTATTGCTAGCTATTACATTTAGAACAAGTCGCCATACTTTTTATTTGTTCAACTTTTGAATTTTATAATTTCGAATTACTTGGTCTCTTTTTTTCTGAATACAGTCCAACTCCATCTCCATCATCAACATGCATTGAATTGATTAACTATCTTATGCCTGCTCCATCAGCTAATTTACGCGTAGCTGCCTACAACGATCCCAATCCGTCTAATGGTACCACTGATTGGCTGCCTGTTACATATTACACATCAGAAATAGGAGTTTCCAATCTTGCTTCATCCCCACAAAACTTTCTAAATAGTACGATTGGTAGTAATGGTTTGTGCTATATTAAATTGGACATTCAAATAGCTTATACCAAAATTGGTTCAATCAGTAATCCACAATATGTATTGAGCGCCGTAATCTTTCACTACCAAGGAGTTGTAAGAAATCAATCATATCAGTCGCTATTTTTGTCTTTTCCATGTCCACTTTTTCGTTTAGACAGTATCATCGTCGAATCCATTAGGCACAACTATGCTTATGGAGAGTGTGACATTTCAAGACATATCAACTGGATTCATTGTTGAACAAGGTCACATACCTGCACCGAATACTCGTTTACCAGCCGATTTCTTCTATCCATTTTCTACTAGTGAAGCATCGAAATCTATGATTTACTCATTGCTTTATTATCTTTCGTTTAGTATACTTTTTATTCTCATGTAAATGGATGCATTGTTTTAGATAGAATATAATTGTTTTGTTTTTGCAACATTTTTTTCACGGTTAAAACCGATAGATTCATACTTTTAAAATTTTGTTCTGTATTCTAAGGTCTAAAGGCGATAATCGTTGCGTTAGCATTGATTCACTTTAGTCTATCATTCGGACAATTTGCGTTTTTAAATATACGGTTTAATGTTCTTGTATTTACTGAATAGATTGTGAAATACAACCAAAACAAACATTTCCATCTCGATTATATACTATTTAATGAATATGTAACTGAATTCATTCTCCTATCTTTTATCGTATGATGAAATGAACAAAATGAGTTCTTCTTGTTTCATTATGTACTCACAAATAAAGCATGATTTGAATCAAATATCATTTGAATAAGTGAACTATTCATGTCTGTATAGAGAACGACTAGTGTACCAATCAATTATAGGCAGAAACTATAGTCATAGTAACTCTTATTTACAATGTGTCATAAAATGAACTTGTACGATAATCAAATTAAAAATTCTTCATGATCTTCGTCTTTCTGAATAAACTACAATGATGTCTTGCAATCATAAATTCATAGTCGTATATGATATGATGAAAGTTAAATACTGATAATTATGCTCATAGTTGACCAAGCAATTAACTTTATTCACAGTCGAATTCGATAGTATACTCTTTCTTTTTTTCTGTCAAATCTCGATGAATAATTTGTCTGTGATATTTCAAGCACGTAATATATCAATAGGTTTCAATTCAATCAATATGTTCAACTGACTTATGTTGCTTTCAACTTTATTTTCCTATCAACATATACAACTTTTAAATATTATTCTATTCATTGATCTATCGAGATGGAGTATATAATTTGAGATATTTTACTATCGTCATTATTTTTTCATTAGTAAAAATTTTGAAAACAAGAAAGATGTTTCGTTTACCTGCACAAAATATTTACTGTAGTATGAATGCTGAACTATATCGGAAAGTATATCACGAAGTGCTATTCGTGTGCATACATTTTCGATTTCAACAAAATGTAACAGTCTGAAATTCAAATTATCTGACACACCGATCATCACTGTATAAATTCAGTAGAGTGACACGTCCGTAGTTTGCGATGAAATTTTTGATTTCATGATTTTGTATTGAGGTTAGTTTTATGTTTGTATGTGTTTGTTTATCTCTATGTAAAGAATACAACAAAGCACAATCATAGATAGTCAATGAAGACCGTTAAAAATTTGATTCTTTGCCGAATGAATAAATTCAATTGAATAAGATAAATCTAATAGCATGGAAAAGACAACTTTGTGTAGATTTTCGTTATTGAACTCTCTGATTTCGGATAATTGTGTTTGTTAAAACACACAATTTTGTTCAGTTTTCAAACATGGATATATTCATGAGAGTCTGAAGTTCTTTCGTATGACAGAATGAATTTTCACGTTGATCATTCCCCTCACCGTAGAATCAATAAATAGTTGAGAAATCGAGTGAAAATAAATGCAATAATGCATGAATTAGATACTTGAATAAGAAATACTATGATTGATCTATCGATGTTTTTCTCGTATGGAATATGTTTATTAAAAAAGACGAACGAAGTTTCCTCTGTGAAAGATAAACAAGAATAAGAATGTAGAACCCTTAATTTAATCTCATAACTCGTAAGGAAATAGATAAAACTAAAAGATACAGAAAATGTCTGTGTTTTTTTTTCAAATTTTTATTCGACAGATAAACATAAAATCTGTGGTAATTGTTTTGATAGTGTATCGATCTGTTCATTGCATTGTTTTAGTGATTGATTACGTTCACGTAGTATTCTAATGTGTTCGCGTAATTTTTCAAGAGCTTCTTCATGTAATTGTTCAGTGCTTTGAATAAATGTTTCAATTGTTTTATGATTATAATCAAACTGTTCTTGTTCTTTATCCATATGTTCTTGTTCACGAATATTTTCTTCGAAAGCAAGTTCGATATGCTCAATAGCTTTTCGAATATGATCTTCTTCTGATTGTTTATGTTGTATTTCAATATCGGCTTGATTTTGTTCTAATAAATTATCAATATGATTAGCTATTCGTTGATTTTCATCATAAAGTCGATGAACAAGATCATTAACTTGTTGTGTATCATTTTTACTTGTACTCGAAGCAACTAAAGCTGATCGTGTATCATTCACGATCGATTTAAGATGAAATAATAACGATTGACACAGTTCATTGTTCTGTTGGTTGTTAGATGATTCACATAAATGACGTACTTGTGCCATATGATATTCAAAATCAGACATAACCTTAACGAGAGAGAAACTAGAAAAGTAAAGAATATATTCATATATATAGAATATAGTATACGGCTGATAGTTGACCAATATGTCGATGAATATCGGTTTGTTTTCGTTGCAATTCATCGATTGAACAACGTAGCATGTCAAGTACTGTCTTATGATCATCATTCATATTTGTTCTTATGGATTCTTCATATATTGGAATAGGAATTTTCTATTGACCAGTAATATACTGCATAAAATTATTGGAATACTTTTTTTTCTACTTACTTTTTCATTATCGACAGCCATGATGTTTTATATCGTACGTACGTAGAAATGAATGTCCGTATTTATTTCATTAGAATGAAAGAAATATATAAATAAAGATACATGTGATTACAGAATTGATTGTTGTTCTTCATCCAACAGACTGATAAGTATAGAATGATTTCATTCATGAAGAATATGATGACATCTTTAAAGAATGGATAAGTAATAAAAAGTTAACTTTTATTTTTTTGAAGTCTTCATGACAAATCATTTATTCAGAATGTAAATCGAGATTTGAGATTAGAATACAACATAATGAATTTTTTTTTAAAAATCATTCCATAAAAGCAACAAACCAGCCTTATGATATCGTTCCGAATCAATCAATTAGATTTGATAAGATTAAAAATCATCGGTTGAATTTTGTACCATTGCTCGTAGCTCACTCCACGGTTTCACTCTTGATTGCAATACAAATCACTAAATAAAAGCTTGAGTCTTGTTTTTTTGCCTCTAATAAAATTATCTATTAAGAAGACCGAACTTACAATAACACCATTTTCAATTGATAGTTCTTTTAGTAAGAAGCAATTGTGCATATAACTAATTTATAGATTTCACTGGTAACCATTGTTTTTATTCATGAAACTTGATGAGGATGGATACGTCATTTGGCAGTTCTAACTGTTTGAAAGGAATGATTTAAAAAAAACTAGTATTTAAAGACATCATTATGCTACGCTATTCAAACTCTATGAAATCGATGAAGAGTAGCCTGTAAGAATTTGACATGTTTTACTACATAATCCCTATTTTACAAGATACGCATGTTTCTGGAATTTTTTAATATGTTTTAATAGTTTGCAATGAATCCTTTATATTCGTGACACAATAACTCAGCTCGATTTAAAGAAAAAAAGTATAAGAAGATAACTTTAATTAACTGAACCTATATTTCAAATTGAAAGTTGAACAGAACTCTTGCTCTTTTAAAACAGAATTCCCTTGTTATCAGCTGAAAAGGGGAAACTATTAGTTGTAATTGTTCATCCAAAAGTTCATATTTCTCTCTTGGTTTTTAATTTAACAAGCCCAACTTTGCAATCGTTCAACAATGATAGAATGCTCGTATTCTTAGGTTTTCAAGTCTTTGATAAATTCATACAGTGATGGGTTTTTCTGTGGATACTGTTGAACAGACTTTATGTACAAATTTATCGTCAAACTGGATTATAATCACATTTATTAAATAGCTCTATGCCAGCCTTCGGATGAATCATTCGTTTGCGGTAAAGCTATTGTTCCAATCAGAGGTGCCAACAAGTCATTTTTTTCTGATTTAACCTGCATGTTAACCGTGACCGATGAATGCCTTTGTTTTTATTCCAGATCCATTACATTTTCCACTCTTCTTTTAGCTCATGATATTGATTTTAAATTTTTTTCTTGAAGATAATAGAACAGCAGCTTCTTACAGAAAATAGCGAATAAAATAAGAGATGTAATTTGCTTGTATACGTACAATTTCTATAACTATACAACACAAAAGCACGCTTGAGATCCAGATCAAGACGCACACGGGGTACCACGTGGTTACGCACTCAAACTTACATGTATACCCATTCAAAGTGGTACATTTAAGTGGAGTCTAACGTTTCATTGGAAAAGTTTGTCAATGCAGCCTCTCTTTTGGGTTCACAGGTTAAAGCCACACATTCTACGTAAGCTAGTATACCTCATCACATTTAACACTGGCTATTATGGTTTTTATTCTTGATTGAGGCTATAGTAGAGGAAAGGGACGAATAGCAACCACAAGAGCTTTAACTTTCAATTTACACTCACAATTTTCTTCGAAAATATATCTGAATTTCACAACAAGAAGCCTAATTATCATTAGAACTTCGGAGAAATATTGGGATATAATTTTGTGTCAAAATACTCTCACCCCCACGATGAATACAGCTCGCAATAAAATATGGGAGAAAGATTTTATACATAAAAGAAGTTCTCTGTATTACCTATTCAATATCGTATTAACGTGGCGGTATCATTTCTTGCCTGAAAAATATTACCGTTATTATTGTAAGTATTTGTAAGAAAGTTGGAGCAATAACGTATACTAACGATATCTCTTCCATAGACGATGTTTTGAGAGCAATCAAACGCAATCTTTACACTTTTTTCCAAGAAACAGTTGGGTGAGTCTATTGCACTAAACTATTGTGTATTTACGAAGTATTATTTCCAATAAGATGTAGCATGTGATCGTTGGAATAGAGCAGACTTGGACAACAAGTTTCACGTGGTTGGAGATCATGCCTAGTTCACCTTTGTGGTGTATCATTGTCGACAAGGAAAAATAGTAACTTACATACAGCACTTGAACAGCCATCGGCGCAATACAAAATCTTAGGGAATGACAAGCAGGAGATATCAATCTATGAAACGTGATACTGGCAGAAACTTGACATTGACTGATAGAGAAATTCTATTTATCGCCTATCTGCTATTTGCAAAAAATAATGGACAAATAAAAAACAAACAAACAGACCGATAAAGTTACCTTGGTGAATCTTCTCCTAGAAGAGACCACCTTACACTGTTTGAAATACCAGTAACAGCTGCTGATCAGCATTTTCAAGGAATTAAAAAAAGAGACGCCTTGAAGAAGATGAGTCGAAGGGTATGGGTGTTGCTGTTCATGGTATAGCTACTTCAAAAAAAAACAGAGCATTCACATCGCATACCCTCATTCTTAAAAAAGAGAATAGATCAGTTTTCTTTATTGCTCGCTTATTATTTATAAAGCTATGAGAAAAAAAAAGATATCTTCTTCTTAATATATAAAATCATCAGCACGAACAATTATATAAAAGAAGCAGATATATTGGTTCAAATTTAATTGATTTGATGATTGAATATGCGCACACATAATTATTGTGTCATGTGTAATATTCAATGACTTTATTTCATTTTTCGATACCATTGCATTTGATTAAGAGTTCGAATTTTGAACTGTTTTTTTTGATGATCCAGATTGATTTGTTTGAGAATTCGATTTTCCAGGTTTCTTTGCATTAACAATACGAAAACTTTCTAGAATATAAAAAACTACAAATATATTTATTCCATTAAACGATTAAAGAGTGTATATCAGATACAACGAAGCATACTCATCTTTCATATGAGTTTGATTCTTTACCAGAATGATATTTTTGAGCAATTTCTTATAACTAACTATTAATGAATATCAGTTAAATAATCATAAAGTCTATTGGTAACTAATTAGAGAATATTTCTTTAAGTAAACCAGAGTAAAAGTTAAAGATTTCAGAACAAGCTTTAGAACACGAACCGCATCTATGATGAGATTTTTTAATGAAATTGGACTTCAAGAATAAACTGTCTATTCAAATCGGTTTTCTAGCGATTTTAACAATCGCGAAAAAACCATTTTCACCTCATCATCATGTAGAGATACTCATGAAAGATATGTTTCGTTTGGAATTGATTTTGAACTTTTCATTTGGGTTGACAACCTGTTCTTCTCTCCCATGTCTCTTATTGGATTAAGATTTTGTAGTTTCAGAAGCTATATGAACAAAATTTACAATGGAGTTTCCATAAATTCAGCCTCGATTTGTAGGCTTTTCGAAAATACTTGATGTGAGCATCGATATGGTTTTCTTGTCCCATTATTAACTCTTAATTTTAGATGGATAACTTCTTGAAATACATGTTTCTACTGTTAAATTTTTCATATTATCCAAACTATTAACTTAACCAACGTATTGCATATAAAAACAACTCAAAGAAAGTTCACTATCACGAGATACATGTGTTCTACTATTTCAAAGTCACATCGATGAAGAGTGATGTAGACCATATGTGTATTTACTTAGGGAATAAAAATCAAAATCGTACTTTGATGCAATAGTAGGTATTTCGAGTGAAAAACATCCTATTTGAAGGTTTTTAATTCGAAGAATTCTACAATTGACCTTTTTGCCGATTCTTCGTACACAGAATAGTAATTTTATAGAAAGTTGATATAGAATTGACCAGTTTTTGGGCATGCCATAAGATGAATAAATACAATTGAAATCAAGTTTACAGACTTCTGATTTGATTTCAATGAAGGAGAAAATCCAATCACACTGATGATTATATGTATCTCATGAAAATGACCATAGATGAATTTCGTATTTATATCTTACCAAGAAATTCATTAATATCAATTCTTCCATTTTGATCTAAGTCCATAGCAGTACTGAGTTCTTTAATATATGCTTCATTTATACTGTTGACATCATTTTCATCATAAAGTAAAAGTTTGAGAACATCAGAAACTTCATTAGGACTTATAAAACCTATGATATATATATATATATATATGTATGTATTAAATAAATAAATATTCATCAAAATAAAAGGCACGATACCTGAATGGTCCTGATCAATTAAATTAAATAATCGCATAAGTAAATCTTTCCACATATATAAATCTCCCATAATACCAGAATTAAACTAAAACAATAAGAATACAATATTAATTTATAAATCCATCTGTTTTTTGTTTTTCTCTATAGTACTTGAAATTTCGTATTATCTATCGTATATTCATCGAATATTGTATTATAAAGAATTCCTTGTTCATCTTCTTGTACAAGTTTTGAACGTAATGTGAGCCAAGGTAATTCAATTCGAAGTATATTCGTCATAATTTCAGACCAAACTTTCAAAGGTAAATGATCTAATTAGATTAAAAAAAAAATGCAAGTCTTCTTCGAACAAAAATAAACTTATTGTAAGTTTTATACTAGTTCGATATCTGTCTCTTTTTTCAAATTCTTTTTGAAGTAAACTTTTATTCGTCATAATTTTTTCTAATAATGACTGATAAGCTGGATCTTGAAATAATGTTATTCTTTAACGAACAAAAAAGGAAGAATAATAGATACTATCTCAGTTTTGATTATCTTACTGTTTATTAAAACTCAATTTTTTCATATCAATGGGCTCAATTTTGTATGAAATTAACCATGGCTCTTGTTCGTTATAATCCCTAAAATAAATTTGATATCGAAAACAAATCAAAACAAAAAAGAATATCAGACACACACACCACCGTATAACTGCACCCCAATTAAATCCACCACAATAATTTGATGCACTAAAAACAGTTAAAACTTTTTCATTATGTGTATATTCATAACCCTTTTGTTTGACTTGATGTGAACGTATAAGCATCGAATAATTATATTTTTTAAGAAATTGTTCTGTTATATTTGAACCAAAAAAGGAACCTATATTTCTTTCATCATTATTTCGACAACCCCTACGATTATGAGGATCAGGGTCACTCCAAAGTAAATCTAAATATAATTCACATCGAATAGACGAGATCATTTGTATTATTATTGTTATTACCTTGTATTTGAGTATATTCATTATCTTCATCAGCGGTTAATCTTTTACCACCACTTTTAGATTCTGGCGGTATTTCCATTGAAACATCTACAAAACGATAAACATCAACATTATTTAAGATCTTTAATATTCGAACTTTGAACAAAATTTGCTGTTTTCTTTTCGTCATAGTTGGATAAAAAGTAGTGAGTCATTACTAAAAATGTTGCTGACGTTTGAGATGACATTTTTTCACATCATTAAGAATGTAGTTCTTACGTATTTTTTACATTAGCCATAATTAGAATCTGGTGAAATTTTTTAACTTTTTTATCGGCTGATTTCACCCAACGTTGAGATTTTCTGTTTTGCATTAAGCAAAACCTATGGATAGATTCGGAACGAGTGCTCAAATCTAACCATAAATAGTATGAAGGATAGATAGCAGTCCAAAATTTTCCTATACTGTAATAAATATTCCAAGCTTCGATTAGAATGTTGTTTCTGAAGCTGTTGCTGATTGATGTCTAATACAAACAATAGATTGAGAAAAAAAAAACTAAAGAATGTCAATTTTTCATCAAGACTACAATTGGTTATCGAGCAAATTTTTCATAACTGTGATAAAATATCTAGAAGCATGTATATTCTTATTAAAAAAAATTTCATCGTTCTTTTTACATTCTAGACATCGATCTATTTCTAAGAACTACTCAATATTCGTCAGAAGTTTTTACTATTTTACTCATCGTGCAATTAGGAAAAAACATTAAATCTTGGATTCTTGAAAAATATGTCATTTTATGAAAAAAAAAGTCTGTTACTCGATAAAGTATATGCCCGTATGCTTATTTGTCTGTCTGAAACAATCAAATCTTAGATACAATTCCTAAAACAGAGAAAGTCTCCTGTTTTCTGTTTTTTTTCGACTGATATTTCAAGGAAGATGTGTATGAGTGAGAAGGAATGTAGGTGGTACTTGTGCGGATATCCATGCATGATCATATACAAGATTAGTCGAGTTACTGAACACAAAATCTTTTAAAAAGACTAAGTGTAGCGGCATCGACTCTTACACTGATATCCACACTCACAACTTCGCTCATTCATATATGAGTCATCGAGATATTTCAAAACTTTTACTATCTCATCAGGCTCAGAGACAGTTCAGTTTATCTTATGTTTTATATATTAGCGACAAATAATCGAACAACAATAACAACTACGACCAAGGAAGTTTCTCAGAAATCAAACAATCAAGATTATTTATTGGATTTTCTTACAATATTTCTTCATACATCTCATAGAAAAAGTCCATTGAAATCAAATTAAAATATTATGTCGATCAAGTCTAATCTAACTGAGCGTAGTCAACTGAATTTTTAAAAATTTTTCAACCGAACAGATCCAATCTTTCATCGATTGTGTTTGTAAAGTAGTGTATCGTATCGAATAGTTTTGTATATTCGGTCGAAGATCAGTCGAGTCCTACTAACGAGCGTTTTATAGATATGTTTAATGAATAGAAAGTTCATCATAATTTAGTTTATAATTGACAGCACTCATTGAACCAATTTTACCAAACTATATTTGAGTTGTCTCATAAGTGACACAATATCAAGTGTACTTCAGAAACAACTATAGGCTGAGAGCAACCAACAGAAACATCATCGATCATCTATTCGGATGTTCAGATAGATAGACTAGTCATTCATTCAATCGCTCAATCTCACGTTAACTTTCAGCATTTCAAGAACAAATTATCTTTTCGAAAAAAAGTGAAGAAATCTTATGCTGAGAACTATTTGTTATTCAATTATTGTACTAACCGAATGTTTCGATTTGATGAAAAACCACCAAAAGCATAGATTTTTATTATCATTTTCTGATCCCATGTATTTCTGTTATAGTTGAAAGGAATTTTATAATGAAGATCAGCGCAAAAAAAAGACTACATCAAAAAGGGTAGTTGCGATACTTGAAACCAATTTTCATCAAGTTTCGTCTCCTACAACTCGTCACTATCTCTTTTTGGAGCGCAACTACCATATCGAAACAATATTTTTTCTCATAAATTATTACAAAAGTTTTTTAAAACTATGCATTCTTTTTTCCTAACCATAGAACGAGTAAAACTGAAAAAAAAAACATATTTGAATCAATTTTAAGACTGCAAAGATTACATTATCCCCCAAAAAAAAACAATACTATTGATCGATAAATAACTAGATGAACTCTATCAAACTGTGATAAAGAAACGTCAAACAAGCCAATTTGCTGAAACTCCAAAATGTCGATATTCTTAAAAAACAGTAATAGATCATTGCTATTCTTACATCGATTTCTTTGAAGAGAGTTGATTTTTTCTAGATTAATAGAATCAGATATTCCTCCATGTATTATAATAAGTTTTGATTTTCCTGTATGAACAGATGAATACAGTGGTAACCAACTAAATATATCTTTAAATAGATCAAGTAATGGTGTTTTAAATGTCTAAATAAACATGACATAGATTCAAGTCTACAAAAAATGATGAATTAACTCGATATTTTCGATTAACTTCATCTTGAAAACCATATTCAGATGCAATCATTATATCTTCATGGTTCCCTATTTAATTTTATGAAGAAGAAAAAAACACTAAATAAAAAACTAACGATGAAAAGAAAACAATTACCTCGATTAAGAAAGACTGCACTTGGATAGAGAATCAATGCAACCATAAGTAAGAGAATAACTTCAACTGAATTATCACCTCGATCAATAAAATCTCCATTAAATATATATGGATTATCTATGTCAGGTAGTCCATTCTAATAGATAGTTTCAAAGCAGACTAAAAATTAATAGTCATATAAATATTTAGTTTACCGCATTAAATATATGTAATAAATCAGCTAATTGCCCATGAAGATCACCGATAATGTATGTATGATGTAAAATAGATAAATCAATACGATTATAGTTCGGTAGAGTTGTAAGTATAGCACGTGCTTGATGAAGTATGTGACAAACGTATTTTTCGTGTAATATCTATGAATATATAAACAAACATATTTGTTTAACGAATTGTAGTGATTAAAAAATCAGTTATATTTCTGTGTTATATTAAGACGAAAATCTAATGAAGAGGATGCGAAAATATTTATTGGTTATTTTTATCAATGCTTCTTAATTAATTAAGCATTCAAAAATTTAGAGAAGAGAGAGAAAGAGCCATGATGTACATTTTTTCATGTTAGGTTAAAATATGGTTTTGCCACTGGGAACTGATTGAATATGACACACAGAAAAGAATTGAAAAAATAACAATGTGTTTTCGGGAAAAAAAGTTTTCGATAAAAAATGCCTAAGGAAAGGCTCGTACCTTTCTTTTTCAAGGAAATATTGTTCTGTAAAATTCTCTTGTGATATATATCTTTCAATGCAATCTAACTGATTGATTCTGAATATAGGATGCGGGTGGAGATTATAGGTGGAATGCTATCCCTCATCTGCACCCACACCATAACGGCCCAATTTTCATAACCGTTATCGAAATTTAATCAAATTTTAAACATTAAAGATATTAAGAAGAATTCTACAGTTTGAAACAAAATTTTAAGGTAAGACCTCGTAATCTATCCATCATCCTGGAATAAAAACCGAGTGAAAAATTTTAAAACTAAAGCTCCTAGGGTTCAATATTTTCGAATCTAAAGTTATCTGTATTCCTAATTTCAAATGAAATCGTTTGGTCTAGTTCTAATAGAGCTGTTCCAGAGATACGAAATATT
Source organism: Rotaria macrura (assembly GCA_900239685.1). Lineage (NCBI taxonomy): Eukaryota > Metazoa > Rotifera > Eurotatoria > Philodinida > Philodinidae > Rotaria > Rotaria macrura. The sequence goes on from OENT01000333.1 coordinate 95,527, forward strand.
TTTCATAAGTAATAGTCAAATTATAACTAGCTTTTAGTTTTTGAGTATCACTCGTTGATTTAGTCTCTGGTCTGCATGTGTCGAAAATATAATTTCAAATAAAAATGAATAGCTTTGTTCGATTCCTTCATAAGATAAATAGCTGTATCATTTTGACATGTAGTTTCGTTAAGAAAGCATTATTCTCTGTCGAAATATTCCCCAAATCTATACTGATATCTATGTTCTGAACACCAAAAATTAGAAATTTTTATTCAACATGTATGAAAGATTTTGTTTTTAATCAAATGTAATTATTGGAATACCAAGAAAATTACGTAGAGTATTTTTTCGGAAACTTAGTAAATGTGCTATCTCACTTTTACAATAGCCATTATCTTTTTCTCATGTTTACTAGTCTTAACTAATTATTGTATTGAATCTAAATAGTTAAATCTATCAATGTGCATAATTTTGCTTTTGCTCATAGTTCTTTCAATCATCTATCGACGTATCAACATTATAAAGTATTTTATTATGTTTTAAATCTTCATACTCTGCAAGTGATGTTGAATGAACTGTTTTACTTACTTGTCCATGTTGAAAAGCTTCAATTAAATCTACAAATGTTCGTCTTGTAATTAGACCTTCAATGCCTAGAAACAAATGAATTGTTAATTCATTTTCATTTAAAAAGAAAACAATCACATACGTGGTCCACGGTAACTAGCTTCAACCGGAATACTATCAGGATTTGTTGATCTCAATAATTCTCTTTCTTCTAGATAACAGAAAATTGAATATACGTTTCCATCATCTATTTGAATTCAAAATAATACAGTACCTACAGGCAATCGAGCTTTCTCAAGTAATTTTGCAACAGATGGTGAAAGTGAATCGGATGCTTTGAGTAATTTTTCAAACATATCTTTTAGCTGTGATGTATAAATTTCACATACTATTGTCATTGCAAAGCGTTTTTGAAATATTTTCCTTACTTTTGCTTGTGTTTGTTCACTTGAATATTCAAGTTTTTCATGTAATTGCCATACTGCTTGGTTTTTTAATTTAAGCCGAGCTTGGTGATTACGAAATGCACTTTGAATTTTTGATGCAGATTTCTCAACTAGAACAAAATTGTGAATGTTCTCGACTTCGAATCAGTTGTAAGTCTGAGAAAAGTTTTATTAGACGGAGCAGCTAAAACGTCCATCGTCTGTTAGTTCAATATGCATCTAGTCACTGTCCCACCTTTTAAATATAGTTTTTCGAAACCATTTTTTCAAAATCTCTTTGCATAATTACTATTATTTTTCATGATATCAAAAGACATGAATTAAATAAATACAGATACTTACATAATAGAGCACTACAATAGGAATAGTGAGATACTACTTAATGATCTGGTTTTACAAAGCACAAAAAGAAAGCATTAGTCACTCGTTCGGAATTCATTTCAGGTACGTCTTGTGTCTTGCTCTTTCGAGATATTACTAATACTCATCAATTTTCTTATGCATGCATAAGATCTCCATATATTAAAAGAAAACGAAAATTAATAAGATAATCATATCGACAGAAAACCAAGAGAACTTACGAAGAATTGGAAGACGAATCAGAACAGAATGATTTGGGGATTTAATGCTTGACTAACTGAAAGGAATACTACAAAAGAGGATTATGAAATGAAATCAGTTCGATGAATAGAAAGTGTTACTTGTGTATATTTCCATGCAATACATGACGCAAAATCATCAGGCTTTAATATTTTAACTACTTTTGTCGAGATTGGCAGTCGTGTCCTACAATTGAGTCGAGTACTAGGCATGAAAAATAAAATCCCTGATCGATTGCAGATTTGAGATCATGTTTAGCATATCACTTGGCAGTTAATCAAATCTCCATGTTTCAAAATATTTTAAACTATAGAATTAAAATCGACTCGATCATCACTGAACAACTGATTTTCTTTGAGAAAAGACCACATAAATGGCAGCGCAGTATTATTTTACGAAGCTACATTCTATTCCGAATGCATCAAGATCCAGCAAATGTTATCAATGATATTGATCAAATTATACAAGCAAGAAGACATTGAATGAATCATCAATCACTTTATGCGCTTATCTCTTTGTGAAATTAGATGTAATCAATTCTTTTTCTAGCTTTTTAGCGGAAAATATAAACGCTATACTTTTTAATATGAAGAAAAATTTAGAAGCTGTACTATGACTTGTAAAAATATCTGCTGAGTGTTGATTATCACCAGGTCAGGTCCTGCCAGACGCCGTGTACTACTACCTTGGTTGTGATGGTTTATACTCAAAAACAAATGCTCAATCGAGACCCGATGCAAAACAGCGTACCCACACAGGACACTAATTGACAATGTTTTTCATCTGTTACAATAGTTTATACGTGATATTTATACCTTAAATCATATAGGAAATTTCCATACTTATCGCTATGTGTCTTTTATCGATCTTGACATCCTTCTTCCATCTCCTTTTCTGAAGATGATGATAAGAATTGATAGATTCATGAACTTATGTAAGCTGCCGATTTGGTTCGCTTTACCTTATCTAAATTGAGACCTTTGATAATCTTTGTGAAAATATGCTGATGATTCTACTGATGTTAAACCCGAGTTTTTATTGACTTTATTTCATTGTCTATTGGAGAACCGATGCACGGATATGATTTTTCAATAATTTTCAATGTTTCGTCAGACTTTTCAATCTGCTCCTAACTATCCAAGTCAAATCATTTATGTGATCTCCTTTAATACAGATATGTATAACAATATGACAAGTGGAATGATCGATATTTGTAATTCTCAACTATGTTTTCCATTTAAAATATCATTCCTCTAATAATAAGGCATGCTAAAAACAAATCATTAAAATATTTAAAGGTAGCAATATTGTTATGACTGTAATTTGAACAACATGCAATAGTATTGAGAGACGGAAATACAGCGGCTCGACCATCGCTGGTATAGAGTATACAGTCCACTTTATTATTGTAAACAACAAGCATATATGTACAGGAATTCACTAGAGAGAGCGTGCAAGATTCTTACTAAAAGAAAGAGATAGAAAATGAATAGTTGTGCTAGTGTTCAATGCCAGCGAGACAATCGATAAATTTTCATAAAATTATGTTTTCATCTTCTAAACATTTTCAGAGAATGACTGAACCTATTTTTGAAACACGATCTAAAAGGGGAATCTTAAAGTATAGAAGTAAAAATTTGATTCTTCTGCTCCTGAATACGAATAGCAGAAGTTAACAATGAAAATATTTCTAGTATTATTGATCAAATTTTTTCTAACATAGTATTTTTAAAAGAAAAGAAATAGATTTCTATGCGCTAAATTTAATAAGAGTTTACAGGGCGTACTATTCAATTTGATTACGTACAATGCTACTGGAAAAACTCGAGTCTAATCAAATAATTCCCTTGCTCAGTTGTTCATCGCGTTCACTCCCACAGACGTGATAGACAACATAGCAGAGACATGGATCACAGACTGTGAAAGACATTTGAACAATTACGTGCTTTCCTTTGTTCAAACACTTTAACACTATTAAATGGTAACAGTTCTTCCATTTTTTTTAAATATCAAGCATCATCAATCACTAGAAGTTTCTGCAGTATAATTGTGATAACCGAACGGTAATGAGTCATTACACAAGAAGTATGTTTTTTCCACAGAAATTAATAGAAGTGATCGAGGCAACAAGATAATATTATTCTTGTTTTGTTATTGCAAGTATGCTTCGTTTCATTTATCTAATTGTATTTTTCTTCCTTCTCTTGTATGTTAGAATAAAAATTTTAAGCATGTGTGGAACACTATAAGATTTTTTTTCAGTCTAGAGATTTCATAAACAAAAACGGTTGACTCGTTTTGTTCACTAATTTGATTAAATTGACTGAAAATGACTTGTACTTATGCTACCAAACATGAAAGAGTCTTAGACAGAATCAAATGTATTGATTTTCGTGAAACTCGAGATACAGATGCAACATTCATTAACTGGGAGTGGATTGCAGAGAAATGCATCCTACTACACAAACTTCTACAGGATGGTGTGAAAATTCATATGATGATTGTTTTGCTGATTATTCCGAGCGTGCTCGTAAACTGAAATTATCCGATGCAAGTAGAAACCTCATTCTCAGTGCGGCAATCGACAAACGAAGAAAATGTTCGTCTGCTATGCTGAAAGAAATTGTAGAGAAATAGATGGAGTATGTTGTTACAATAATAATTGATTATCATCATCATGGAGAAGGATTTAAAAGAAGTTTCGGACTACTCGAAAGCGTTTCAAAACGGAAACTCATATTTGAGACAGACGATGGTTTTGTGATTGGTTAATAGATTGGACTCAAGAAAAACTTTTTCTATCTCATCCTATCAGATAAATTTCATGTTTGGATTGTTTGTAGGACAAATTACTAGAACGATCGAGTTTAGGCAAATAGGGTTGAATAAAAACCCAATGTGCACTGATAGTTACACGTATTTTCGTTTGTCAAAGACAAAGAAAATGTAATGGATCTCGATCATATGATACTAGTTCATGATAAAGCATCATATATGCGAGCAAATATGACTCAGCATTTGCTCCAAGACAACAACATCGATTTCGGGGTGGAGCTACGATACCTGCCCTTAAAATTCACCGGTTCTGAATGTTGTTGAGCAAAACATGATGTTATCAGGAACAGAACATAACCATTAAAATGAAGAAGCATGAAAAAAAGATCTGTTGTACGTTTTTTTGCAAAGATGCAACCTAACAGTGAAGTATTTGAAACTCTCTTGTGCTCCTATCCTTAACGTATTTGTGTAGTAAAAAGTACCAATGGATGTTATACTTATTATTCATCGAATCTGAAAAAAGTAATTCTAATTGATATCTTTCATCATTTTAAATCAGATTTACTTCTAACTACAACATGAAAGAAACTTTTTCCTACTAAAACAGCGAAATTTTCTCGATATTTGCTATGTTTGATGTTGAAAAAACTTGGAAGAATTCTTGCCATGTAATACTGTTAAATCCGATTTTCGATACACTTTCATTCAGTATAAAAGTTTTTATTGATGCTGCTTAAAATCACAGCATAATACTTCCTGAAAAAAACATTTTAATGCACATACTGTAGATACTAAAAGATGTTCCAAAAGTCTTATGTGAAAGTAAATTCGAATAACTTCATCATGTATCAAACTGAATCAAGTGATTTTTTTCACAAAGTATAGATCCCTGTGAAGTTCTTTTTTGATACGAACAAACTTCACAAATACACTTCGAAATTATCGTTTTTGACTTCCATGCAAATAAAAATTGTGTTCTTTTTATTTACAAAACAATCACAAGGCAGTGTTTGTCATTTCTTGCGCTAATTACTTGCGTTCTTTGTGCCGTTTATATCGACCAGATCTTGATCTATTATTTCTATTCATTTTTTCCCGTGTTACACTACAAAAAGAAGCCTAATGATCTTTATGTCTGGTAGTTGTAAACGTCAAGAGATAGCTTTATGCTTGACGAATACTGACTCGTAACGGTAAGAAATAAGCCAATGTTACAATATTCATTATCACTAGACTTAGCATTACGAGGCTTGTATTTGTAGTGTAAAATGGGGGAAAATGCATAGAACTAATACACTAAGGTCTGGTCGATATAAATGTCAAAAAGAATGCAAGCAATTAGCGTAAGAAATGACAAACACTGCCTTGTGATTGTTTTCTAAATAAAAAAAACACAATTGTTATTTGCATATAAGTCAAAAACAATAACTTCGAAGTGTATTTGTGAAGTTTGTTCGTATCAAAAAAAAAAACTTCGCAGAGGTATGCATTATCTTGTGAATATTATGATGACTCTCTAAGTATATAGGCTATGACAAGCATATTCGTGAGATTCAAATGAGTGTACTTTGTCATCTTTTCGCATTCATTGCAATATATTATGATTAATAACGTTCATCATCAATAGACATAAGTAACAGGCGAGAATTCATAAAGTGAAGCACGTCAATGAATTTTTTTTTACTCTGAGAGTAACTTCATCATGTTTCTCATTTTAATCTTCTTGCTTCTGCGTTAATGGCTATTTTATTTGTCCATATTCTGAGTATATACTTAGACGTGTGTTAAATACTATACTATAATAATGGGATCGCATCGAGTTTAAATTTTAAGTAATAAAAATTCTTTCTAAAGCTGAATGTAATTTAACTTTGTTTGTAGTAATGTAAGCATGCATTGGTAGGACAATCGGAGAATAAATCGAAGGCAATTCTTTTTCTTATTGTTCAGATAAATGTGCTAAAACAACTAGCTAAAATCTGCAAAGTTGTTACGTGGTTGGTCGAATCTCCAAAGAAGTCTTCCAGCAGAAACCATGTCATTCATATTTTCTATATAGTTATAGAAAAGTCTACATAAATGATACTTTTATTTTCATATATCTTCCTATATTTCCACAGAATAACGCTACGAAGACAGGTCACGACAGTCATAGGAAGAAACAGATGATGTATGAACGATGACATAACCTAATAACATATGGTTTTCCTTTACTTTTTTATGATAAATGTTTTCGTCATTCATGTTTCATAATTCGTCATATAACATTTGCGATCGAAGTTTCTTGTCGAGAGAAAAGAAACCTAAAGAAATGTAAATAATAGAAATTCATACCTGACAATGTTGGTAATTGAGTAATCATTTTGAATGTATCCGGGTGCTCAAACAGTATTGCTATTCAAGGTACCACCTGAACAAAAAAATTAAAAATCACTTCCGAAAACTCTATCTTTCCGAAAGCAAAAAACGAGACATATCTAAGCATATGCTAGTCGGTTTTTGTGTTGTAGTAACAATAAGTATTATTATGTTATATTTATTTTTCTTTTCTCTTCTTTTCTCTTACATTATGCTGATGAGTCATCAACGCATACAAATATATACATATATGCATATATGTATTGTCTTTAAAAGTTCTTACGCTTGCTCGTTTCGTTCCATCTATCTTGTTGTTAATGCGATGCAAAGCATAACATTCATGTCGACCTTCGGAAATTTTTCTTTCTCTATGTACAGATCAAACGGTGTCGTTTTCTGTCACAAGGATCTTGAGAAAGGAAAATCAGAGAATAGTCGTTGACATGTAGAGTGAAAATGTCAAGACCAAACTGATAACAACTTGTTTTAGAACGTTGACAAGTAGCTTCCTTTTTCTTACACACAGAGCTTCAAAATGACGAGTTTTTAGAAAGTATTACACATAAGCCACGACCACTTTATTGCGAACCTTGCTCGATTGATACTATCTATTCCATTCCTATTTCTACACTAAATAGATTTGGTGAAGTTTGATTGATATCGTGTATCGTTTTCAAAAGAAATGCTCAAGTGTATACGGTCAGTTAGTCAAATCAGTGTGATAGAACTTCCTTGAAAATAGCCTCATTTGGAAGAGAACAAAACTACATGGAATGACGTTCCCTAAAATTTAGTTACTTGAATTTCGATACAGAAAACGTTATCAAAATAATTCATCTGTAAGATAATTGGAGTATCTGATATTTTTATTGTTTCATTATTATAAACTGATGCTTTTGGAAAAGTAATTATGTATTCCGATTATGTTTAAAATTCTTTACAAGCCTACATATAAATATTTTGACTTACATCCTTTTGTTAAAATACTTTCCATAACAATAGCGACAATCTTGCCATCTGCTTTTTCCAAATTGCATTGTAGATTATGTTTTTATTTAAGTTCTTAATCTTACTTGCATAAGAAAACATATTTCTTATGTAAACACATAGTATTATAGAACGTCAAGTGCTCTGTAATCAAGTATATTAGGATCTGAATAGTAATAAATTCAAATCATCGAGTGGACCTAACTTTTTGGCCCAGGATAAGAAACTATATAAATAATTCAGACGAATTCCCTCGGCATGAAACAATAAGTGAACCATTGAATAGTTTACACTGGGTAATTATTTTCTGAAATAATATACATTACTTTATTTATATAAGTTATTGTGAAAGATTAAAAAAAGAGAGATAGATTTTGTACGATATATCGAGAAAAAGACCGGAGAAATAGTTTGAAAGTTGAGTCCTGACAAGCATTTACATTTTAAAATGACTGTTGTTTGTTTGAAAAAAACTTCAAAACAGATGATTTATGTTTCGATTTTTCAGTAGTAGCCGACGTCCAATGAATAAGGTATGTTTTATTTTTGACCAGCTGGCTTTGAATTAAGATGTGTCGCCTGTGCTTGCTGAATTTTCCCAAATATTTTAATTTTTTAACTATTTTTATCAACATCATTGAATGTTCTAGTGTTTCGAATAGGGTTGGCACTTTAACTTTAAACACTTTATTTAAAGTGTTGAAGTTAAAGGTGTTTTTAATTTAACTTTAAA